>JARKHS020031527.1:0-142291 GCA_030143305.2 Amblyomma americanum | reverse complement strand
CCTTATGTAAGACCATCTGAATCGCTAGAAATTCAGCAGCGAATCTTTCCTCAAAATCAACGGAGTCTTCAGCGTTGTCAGCTTCAACGCCAATGAAGGCAATGAACCGCATTGCTCCAGTGCCGCGCTTCTGTTAAAACGTCAACGCAAACGCAAACAGCGCGTATCCTTGTGTCAGTACGGCCACTGACCAAAGGGGCCGGTTATGTGAGTTTCCTTTCATTTCGTGACTTCTGCACACGGATGGAAGTTGACGAAGATGACGGTATGCAGCGCACAGCACGAGAGTGTGTTGCAGTTTAACACGAGGCGTGATCTGCTGAGACGCTAGTCCGTGCTTCTGTGGAGATTTTGACAGTTCGATTTCCTAAATAGTACTTCTTTTGTGCTTCGCGTAAGAGTCTGTGCACGGATTTGATAACGATGGTCTTTTCGCCGCATTGTATCGTTCTGCGTAGTTTAACCTCAACGGCCATGATGGGCTAAGGCTATAGTGTGCACCTCCTTGCACCAAAACGTTCTTCTACAAATTACACATTGAAGCACTACCTGTTAACACGTGGCTCCAAAGGGAAAACATTTTCGAGCCTTCTGTTGACTGCTGTCTGTGCAATGTGCCTGAAACCATTGAACACTGCTTTATCAGCTGCAAGGATGCGATTTTGTTTTGGGATGTGTTGCAGAAGACGGTAAGGAAAGACTCTGTTTTAAATTCCTGCTGTGTTCATTACCTTGCGGCTACTCAACCTAATTACGAACCATATTACATGTTTTTTTTTCCTCATTGGACTTATAGCCTGCCGAGAACGCGCATGCTGGACCGCAACGCTGACCCTCTTGTTTAAGCCAGAAGCCATTTCAGTCGACTGATGCTCTAACTCAGGGACGTTTATGATGACAAGGATTTTCTACCGGATTGCTTTCCGCTGTTGATGCGATGTCCATCTTTGCCGCCGTTCTGGTTGAGTGGTTTCTGTCTAGTTAGTGCAGTGCCGTCACTAGCTTCGTGCTTTGTAAATAATCGGTATATATCACCTTTCTGTACATAGTAGTTAATACCGTAAATACTCGTGAAATATATACCGTGGTGGAAACAAAATGCTGCGATAGCTCTCGTGCAGTGGACAGCGAAGCTGATATGTTCGCGCCGCCGCGGGTTCGAAACCCAGTCGCGGGAATATTTCTGCAGGTATCTCAGAGGCTTTAGGCAGACATCGCTTTTCCAGGGTTGCTAGTGATGTAGCGCTTTTACACTAAAAACATCCACGTTTCGAGTTGGTTCCGTACAGAACCCTTCTTCAGAATATGTCTGCTCCTGGAAAAACGGCTTATACTGGGTGTTTCACCTAAGACTTTGCGCAATTTTTAAAAACAGGCTTTTTGAGTGAGACGAGCGCTTTCTGCGGCATTGCATTGCCAGTGGTGTAGTACATCTGAATACAGCTAAGGCGTGCTAACTACCAGGCTGGTTAACTAATATCCTCAGGGAGGTGGGCCTGCGGTGGAACCGCGAAAGTGACTACGTGAAGTGGACTATGGACAACCGTTTCATTAGCAGACCTGTGCGACTACCTCAGCGCAACGGTTCTTCACTCCTTCTTTTCACTTTCAATCCCGTGCATTCCTCCCCCCCCCCCTTCCTTTTTCAACTTATGCCTCATGGCACACTTCTCGAATAAAAAAAACTAATATTGAATGGTAAACTTTTCAAATATTATTATTTATCTCTTTAGTTATTGAGAGGCGTGTAGCCCACGGTAAATAACATCAATATTAGTTCTTAAAATATTAAAAACGTGGTTACTGTCGGCGATGTGGATCAACAAATTTTGGTTACATTGCGCCAAAATGGATGTGCTTTCGAGAAGTTTGCAGGCGAAACATCCCGTCCAGTGCACGTAATTCGTCGAAATAGCCATAATTTGTTGGGCCACAGAGCCGAGGGTAATCGCGTTTTGGAAATTTTAAAGATTTATATAGATATTACTTACGTTGGGCTACACGCCTATCAATAAATAAAGGTCCTAACAGGAAAATGTTAAAAGTTAACTCTCATTATTAGTTAACCAACCTGCTAGTTAGCACGTCTGTATTCTGACACCGCTGACATTGCTATGGCGAAAAAAGCGCGCCACTAACTCAAAAAGTCTACATTTAAAACTTGGTAATGTCTCAGGTGAAACCCCCTGTGTAGTCTTCAGCATCTCTCGCGATCTTTTCCCGGAGATATGATGAATAAAGCCTTGAGTCATGTTTAATGTGTATAATATTTTTCTGGACAATCAAGGACTTTAGACGTGTTGCCAGAGCGGCTCTTTCGGTTGCTACGATGACCGCCTCATCACAACCGGCGTTCGCTTCATCTGCAATCACATTTTTTTTTACATGCGGCTGTTTCATCGTCCTTTCCATGCTCGTTTATGCATCGCTGGAAGTTTCCGGTTTCCCCGGTGTAGTCTGAGGATTGTCATTGCCTAGAATTCTGCCAACCACGCCAGGAAACTTGGCGCAGGATAGCGGAGGCATTTCATCTTGACCATCTCGGCTGTGAGGTCACCTCTTGGTAGGCGCGATTAGGTTACTAGCTTCAAGCAACACGAGGGTAGGAAAAAGGGAGCACACGGGACACAGTGCTATGCATCAAGGAAACTTTATTGCACACATCGAGGCAAAATATCCCAATTCCTCCAGGTGCATGCGCAAACGCAATGCCTTTCATCTTGATTTAATCTTTTCGTGATGTTTTTCTCTGTTTTCGGCTACCCGTGATCGAGCGCAGGGGGCAATCGCTAAATGTTGATTGACGCGTTTTTTAGATATACAAACTCCTTCCTCGTGAGGGCTACTGACGGGGTGCTCGCGCACTTAATAATAATAATTGGTTTTTGGGGAAAGGAAATGGCGCAGTATCTGTCTCATATATCGTTGGACACCTGAACCGCGCCGTAAGGGAAGGGATAAAGGAGGGAGTGAAAGAAGAAAGGAAGAATGAGGTGTCGCAGTGGAGGGCTCCGGAATAATTTCGACCACCTGGGGATCTTTAACGTGCACTGACATCGCACAGCATACGGGCGCCTTTGCGTTTTTCCTCCATAAAAACGCAGCCGCCGCGGTTGCTTCCCACTTTTTCAATACAAAATGTCTCAGTTATCTTTCTCTAAGGCGTTCTGCCCAGCCGTTCAAGCACTTTTGCTCTGTACATAACTCTCGTACATTTTTCTTTAGCGTTAGCTCTTCCTAGCTCTCCCCTCAATTTTGCGCCGCCGCCGTCGTTGGTGTCGGTCTTCTTTCTCCTTGTTTCTTGCTTTGAATATCTGTGCTGCCTTGGAGCCAAGTAGTTAAGACTGCCATATTAAACGAGTGCGGTGACTTTATCACAACAAATAGCGATAGACTACAAAAGTCCCTGGGAGGGATCTGAGGATATATTTGTTGTTATGATGCAATCTTACGATGTACGCAAATATTACGTTCATAAACTACTTCCAGTTAACGAAATGCGCTTGTCCAAATTTTCCTGGTATGTGTGGGGTGGAAGATGGACGATTTGGGGCGCTAGAAGGCAATGTGGTAGAAGGCCGGGCACATGTCATAGAGACATGTATGGGGTGAGGGTGTCTCGGTGGTATAACCGACATGTCAGTTTTGGGGCGATGGGCAGGTGCTTTTCTGTAGCTGCCGTTGTATGCACCACCGGCGTCGGCAACGACAGGCAGGTAAGCGTCGCTATGCACTCTGGGTAAAACGGCATTTAGAAGCAATAACAAGCCAACAAGCGAAGAAACGCGTACGACTGGCCGGGATGCTGGCGCAGCTGTGGGTTGTAAAAGCCGCAAGTGCACTGAAAGCCGAGAAGGAAAAGGCAAAGAAGGAGTGAGAATAACAACCTCAGCCGCTTTCGATTCTTCAAGATTCCGAAGATGCGCGTTCATGAATGCTGCAGACCCAAGCAGATGTCGCAACGGCGGCGGCGAAAGTCCGGACAAGTACTAAGTGTATTCGGAACAATTTTAATAGGTATGCAAGTTACGCACCTATGTTACCTTTTTTAGAACGTTTCCTGTTCCTGACAGTCTAAAGTGTTGTTTGGGCATCCGTATGCAGGCCTTCTTTTCGTTGAAAGCTTCAACGCAGTCGCAGACCATTGATCTACGATGAGTAGCCAATTTCGCTGGACCACAATTTGATTTAACGAGCGGAGCAAGCGACGAAAGGTACGCTTTATAACCTGGCTGCTTCAGTCTACCCTTCAAGTCTATTTGGCGACTGTAATCCAGACTGTGCCCCATCGGAGCAACCTAGCCATAATGCCGAGACCACTTGGTCTTCAAGCTGGTCCTCAAGACAAGGAATACGTTGATGTCTGCTGCGTCGATTCGCAGCCTCAGGTTCACGTCTATAAAGCAGTGGCTATCACGCAGCTGAGGCGGGTCCACACCACAAGGACGAGGCTTAGCGCGAAAGGACTATTTCACGAGGTCTAACTGGCTCATCGAGCTTGTATGAAGATTGATCATTTGGGTTACCCTGGCCAAACTATAAATAACTTAAATAAACACTACCACGACTGGGATTCGAGCCCGCTGCGACGCGAACATATTAGCATCGCTGGCCACTGCACGGGAGCACTACGATATCGCCGCAGCCTATCACGCCTCGTGTGAAACTGCAACACACTCTCGCGCTGTTCATTGCACATCTTCGTCTTCATCGATCAATACTACTATCGAACTAATATCGCCACCAGAACGGCCAATGACACAGCAACGAAAAACCATTAGTCAATCAGGCTAAACACATGCATGCTTCCGCGAGTCTACTCGGTATAACCACGTTAAAACCGCAACACTTTTTTGGTCTTAGCGCGCCCGACCCTTACCCCTTGATCATGCGTCAGTTTACTGCAAAAAAATGCTAAGTTCCCGACAAGCAGTCGCGCAAGCAAATGACAGACTACACAGCTTCGATAGATCGGCTAAGCTTTCTTCGTGAACTTTGTCTCCTGGCTATTGCTTCAAAATGTCGGATTACCCAGAGTGCATAGCGTGAGAGCATCGCCGCCGTTCGTGCATACAGCCTATAGAACAGCTTCCCCTTGAGAGAGCGTGCGATCAGGCTGGGAAACATAAGGACGTCCTCACGGCGGCCGCGTTAAGTACTCCATGTGTGAGGAATGCACGCTCAAAACCTGCTCCCAATCCAGGATGAATCCCTAACTGCACACGTGGCAACCTAGTTTTGTTGTTCTCAATCGAGCACATGTGCGCGCTCATCCCAGGGACACCCGAATGCACCGACACAGAGACGATGCTGCAAATGGGGGAGGAAGCGGCAAGTGCGCCAGCCGTTACTCTTGCTGCCGTGTGATTGAGCCGGTATTTAGGAAGCGTGTACGCGCTTTGTGCGAGCCTGTAAGAATGGTAACTGGGTTATTAGTGTTTATTTTCCTTGTGCAGTGTATGGAATGGCCTATAGCTCCAGTTATGGCAAACTTCTCGATGTCCGGGGCGCGCCTGCTGGCTTGAAGTTCAGCAACAACGAGCACCTAGAGCCGGTGGTCTTAACCACCGCAGTGGTTCTTCCCCTGTGTCCTGGAAGCGGCAGGGCGTGTGTGCATAACACCTACTTGGTCCCGTCTCGTCGGCTGTATAGCTTCTGATTCCAGTGTCTACGGAATTGCTTTCGGTATTGATGGCTGTCTGGGTGCGTACTGAGCAGTACAGGTGAGACGCGGATCCTGGTGCTGGCGTCACAGGTGAGTTGGACTGTGTCCTTAAGGGTATCATCGGGCACCGCTTAACTGAGGCGCGCAAGGAGATCGCCTAACTCCGAGGTTTCACGTAGGCGTTGCATTTTTCTGAAATTTGGTACCTCTATAGTCGGATACAACTCAAGAACGCAGCGGCTTTCACCCCATCAAAGGGCCCCCTTCCATCCAATGGCGTCGGCCGATTCTCATGACCCTGCTAGGGTGACATTGCAGGGAGCGGCGCCACAATGAAGCGAGGGTTACATCCCCGACCATAGAGGAAGGGATTATCCCATTTCATCTACGACTCTATTCTTTGTCACACTACCAGTGTCATGAGAATTGGTCAACGCCATTGGCTGGAAGGGGGTCCCTTGACGGGGAGAAACCGCTGCGTTCTTAAGTTGTATCCGACTCCGACTATAGCAGTCCTTCGAGACTGATTGCGCGTGACGAGAGGGAGGAGTGGGTTATCATGCCGGTGCCAACCGGTATTTCTATGGCGTTGTCGCCGCTGTCTCGCGAACAGGTGCCTCCATTTTGCTGTTCTCTTCCAGTGGCGAGGTTGCTGTACAGCCGGCAGAAGGAGAGACGCAAATAGAGTGAAGCTTGCGGCAGTCGGAGGATGTCTGTCTCTCCCTGTCTACGGCGTCAGTTGTACACGCGCCGTACCATGCTCGTAACCATTAGAGGTTTCAGAAGGGACGGGAGCAAAACTCACTGTACCATGCTGCGCTCACGTAGCTGGATCATGTCGGTGCAGCCGTCGCCAGGCTGAATCGTTCCGATTCGGTCGCGCAGGAAAGACAGCGCAAAGTTCATACTCACTCCCCGCTGCTTGTAGCCACCAGGCCGTCGAGAATGGCGTCATGCGTTATGTTATTGCAGGCGCGCTTAAGGTCTTGCGCGAAGACGTCACGTGTCTGCGTCCAGCTAAGAACGCCTATGATCTCGTGATTGAGTTGGAAGAACATATCCTTGGTAAAGAGTTTCGCATGGAGCTCGAACTGAGTTTGCGGTAGCACGTTGTATTCGCGCTCACAATTGAAGCGTACCTTTCATTATTTCGCGCCGGTGAGCTTACCAAGCAGGGCTTGATCGAGATTGTCCGCATTGTTAAGGGACAGTGGCGAAGCCTACTTTGAGTCCAATGAGTTATTAATTCTCAACTTGAGGAAGGCTTAAAAATAAGCACTGAGCAAGACAGTTACAACGTACACGAAACTGCGTCTCCTTCTCATACGAAACAAAACCCACAGTCATGTATTCCATTTAGCGCACACGAGTGAGCACACACGCCCGCATGTGCGTAGAGGAACTAAAGCTACAAATACAGCTGTTGTGCGTTCCTGACCCGCTATCTTTTCTTAGCGAATGTGTCGAGTCCCGCACTCGGTTCACTGGCATCCGGTTGTTGTTGCTTGCGCCATAGTGGACGCAGATGCCTGGCAGAAAAAAATTATTACGCCATAAAGAACAGCTCCCTTGCTGTTTAAACTGCGCGCACCGTGATCTGTTACAAGGATGCGGTCGGGGCGGCCCATTTTATAGCTGCACCTAACTGCGCCGCTTCTCGTCATCCAGCTCATATGATGGATGGCTAACCTGTGCACAGCATCTGACGCTGAAATACGTGGACAAACGCAAACAAGAGCCCACGTTTCACGTGTGACTGCCTATAGTCGACTTTAGGGTTGGAAGGTTAGTTTTATAGTGGTTAGGTTCTCTGGTTCTCTTCGCGTTCTAATCTGCGCATATACAAAAAGGAAAAGGAGTCTTTTGATCCCTAAGCATCAAATTTGCTCTGTTAGATGTTTCTACTCCCTAGAAACTCGTGCTATCGTACCAGATTGAAGCCTGTGTACCAGCAGCACCAGGCTTACTTTGCTGGCAACGGGGTCCAGCTGAGCTAAGCTCGTGACCCGCACCATTGTTACGCAGTAGTCGGTTCTCCCGCACAATGATCGATTAAATAACGCCGCCACCTTCCTTACGCTTGCATCCTATTATCAACGCCACAAACTGGAGATTCACCTGAGAGCCCGCTCACGGCATGGACAGCGCCTTCCACACCTCTACTGGCAAGCCTATAGTGAAGGACATCACGAAGTGTCTACCCTTTCCATGTGACCTTCTTCGTTCTGGCTCGCGGATCCCCAACTGTGGTCCGCTCAAGCCACAAGCTGATTTACCATTGCTGCAATGCCCTCGCAGGCGCAGATGTTTCGACACATCGCCGCGTCCTTCAGCCCGGAGATGTCGTGGTCGTCTATAACCTCAACTTCGAGCCTTAAGAGTCCACCCTCCTTCACATGTAATCTCTCATCTTGTCAAGATAACTGCCAACTGCAAACATTTCTTCCGAAGTGCTCATTAGCCGCAACCTTACGCAACGCAACTACTGCGGTGCCTTCGAGAGCTCCTGGGCGATAAGGATGCGACTTTCGACCAAGCCTTACACCGCAAGATTTTCCTTTTGCATGGTGCTGCTTCACGTCCAGTGGTTCTCATTGGAGAAGGTCGCCAAGCTAGGTGACTCTGTCATGGACATCTTTCCAACGGGTTCTTTGGGCGAGCCGATATCCGAGCTGTCCTATTCACCATCGCGATCACCTCTGCCGACTATTGACTGCTAATTCCGGGCTGCACTGTTCACTTTATCCGACTAACTCACAGCACTCCCGCTGCCTACCCTCAAACAATATCGGCTTGCTGTTGAGCTCATATTGAGCACAACGATTCCCCATCACCCCTAGCAACCCTAGAAGCGACGAGTGGTGTCCGCGCGGGGCCCTTTCGCTTGTTCTTCATCAAAGACAATGTCTCAAGACTTCCCTTCCTTGTTCACATTAAGGCATAACCGCGCACATCTCTTGCAGCATCGCGTTTCGGGCATCTAGCCGCACCGAACCCATATTGCGATCCGCCAACAAAACCCCAATCGCGATGTACAGAGAGCATGCTCGCACCCTCGATTTGAGACCGCGCCGTGTATTTCGTTACATTCCTCTTCTGGTTGACGTCAGCCACCAGACACTGGAGGTCGATTTTCGCCTACCGTTCAAACTGCTGGCCGAAGATGTGCGCTCGAAACTCCACGAGCACCCCACGACGCAGGTTGCAGTGCAATGACTGTGGGTACACGAAGCATTTGTAACCGCACCCAGCATCGCCAGCACAACCTAGAAGCTTTTTGAACGGCTCCGCTAGGAGTACCTTTTCCTGTGTTGCCCATCAAACTTTCTGCTGCCAGTGAAGCATGATGTCACACATTACATGTTCGCCACCGGCTCGCCCGCTCCCGCTCGTCCCTTTCACCTTGCTCCAAATGGCTTAAGATCGTCCGCCACGAGTCCGAGCACGTGATGAGCTCGGCCATTGCCTCCTCTAGAAAGGAGGTGATGGCTCGGCCTAATTCAAGCCTCGTCCAGCCATGGGCACCCCTCCTGCACGTGGTCCTGAAGAAACTCCTCGGGAATGGCGGCCTTGGGGTGATTACTGTTCCTTTAACAACGCCACAGTTCCGGACCGCTACTTCTTGCTCCGTATTGCGGATTTCACGGCATTGCTGCACGGCGCCACCATTTTAGCATGTTAGCTTAAAGGAGCGCCTGTGGTGGAAAAGACGGCGTCTTCGTCGGCGCCATTCACCGTAAGCGAAAAGTCCATGAAAAATCCTGAGAAAAGCAACTTAGGTTACAGGTCGGCCACCTAGGTCACGTGACCTTGCCACGTCATCACAACCTGCCCACTCTGACAGGTGGGCGTTAAATTAATGACTAGTCGCGAGCGGTTGCTCTGGATGAACAACCTGGGCCGCACAAGCACCGCCGCTGGCAGCACCTGCCATCGTAGGGCAGTGGTGCATCGCTTAACCGCTGCACCAGTGCACCAGGAGTGGTACGAGGACTTCCAGAGATATATGAATGTAAAGTCCGGAATGACCAATTCCTCATAAACGGGCCTTAAACCATGAAGGCTATCACGTCATACACTTAATGCGGAACTTAAGTGTCCTCTCCAATTCTGGACTAAATAGTGGCAGTGGCGACCTTTTTAAAAGAACCATCCGCATCGATGTGAAGCAGATAGTAATAACATTATTATTATTATTATTATTATTATTATTATTATTATTATTATTATTATTATTATTATTATTATTATTATTATTATTGAATAATTGGTTTTCGGGGAAAGCCAATGGCGCAGTATCTGTCTCATATATCGTTGGACACCTGAATCGCGCCGTAAGGGAAGGGATAAAAGAGGGAGTGAAAGAAGAAAGAGGTGCCGTAGTGGAGGGCTCCGGAATATTTTCGACCACCTGGGGATCTTTCCACGCTTTCGACACGCTGTACTAAAAATCACTCGGGACAAAAACGATACTAAAACTCTCTTTTGTCACGTGTCGTCTGCAAAGCCGGCTAACATTGATTCGCAATAGGGCTTTTTAGCGAGCTAGTTGGTGCATGAAGTCCCGAGAAGTAAACAGCCCAAAAGACAGGGACGTGACGCGACTACACAAGAAAAGCTCTATCATTTTGCGAAGGAAAAATTGTTCAGGAAGAATGAAACTAACACTAATACGAAGGAACTTTAGATTGACTGTCAAAAGAATAAATGGTTCATCTCTCTCGGACGCACTCTTGCTATGAGTTCATATCAACTGTTCCACCCCGATCTCGCATCCTTCACGAAAGTCCTCGTGGTTTTTTACGAGCCAATCACAGCGTCGTCACGACTGAAGTCAAGAGGGCAAGTGTCTTCGCAAAACAGAATTAGAGTGAAAGATAAGCACCGCTGGTAGCCACGAGGTGCGAGGATCAATTTTTTTTTTTGCGGTTGTAACAATATTGGCCGAATTTGAGCGCTACTACGCGGCAAGGAAGATCAGCAATATTAACACGAAATTATATTAGCAATTGGTAGCCACTTTAAGAACCACTACATAGGCCCTTTAACTATTTAAAGTGCGTTGGTAGCTATGTGTTCGTGCTTTCAGCCTGAAAAAATCGAAATGAACGGGGGAGAAAAATTATTTGGGCCCAGATATTTTGCGGGTCTGTCACCTTGCCTCTGGGGCCGGTGAACAGTTTCCGTCATCGCATGAATAAATGCATAGGTTAGATTTTCACTGAAGCCATGTGGAAAATTCCTTTGCGATAGGAGAAAGAACTGTGCAGTTGGTGTATCCGGACCCGCCGATTTCAGACTTCCTAAAACCAGGCGATAACGCGAGGCATAGGAACGTGTACGCGTATTGCCTGCGGGTTACACTCACCTCCGGCAAGCACGTGTCTTTGTTAAACCGAAAATAAATAATAGAGAGAGAGAGAGAGGAAGTGGAAGAGGTGGAAATAGAGTGAAAGCTTCTCGCTCACCAGCAACCAGGGCATGCAGCCATGTGTCGTTATCTGCACCGGATGTTTTCTCGCTAACTCGTTCGGTACTGCACTCATTTACTGCGCGTTGTAGGCGGCACAAAAGTCTAAACCGGTGCCGCTTTTGTTGCATGCTCCGCCGTGAGAAATAAAAAACAGGAGCAAGAATTGCTGCTTAAATAACAATGCGTTTCTTCGTGGAAATGCGATGGAGTGTGCAATCCCAAAGCGGGGGTTTCTTTTTTTTTCCAGAACGCTGAATATCTTCCGATTGGAAGTGCGCACTTCGACAAAACTGCCTCTCCCCAAGAGCATAATTAAATTTCTCTTGGGAGATCACTTTAATGTATCCTTTTTGGATTATCTAGTCACTAAAGAAAAATAAAAATATTTTGCTTTGCCTCTTTTTTCTAAGAAACTTTTCCCTCTTCGACTCATGCTCTCATTTCGAACCATGTTTTGATGGATAGGATAAAGCAATCAATAGCCGCGGTGGCTCGGTGGTTATGGCGCTCGGTTGCTGACCCGAAAGACGCGGGTTCGATCCTGACCGCGGCGGTCGAATTTCGATTGAAGCGAAATTCTAGAGGCCCGTGTACTGTGCGATGTCAGTGCACGTTAAAGAACCCCAGGTGGTCGAAATTTCCGGAGCCCTTCACTACGGCGTCCTCCATAGCCTGAGTCGCTTTGGGACGTTAAACCCCCACAAACCAAACCAATCGTATCAGTTGTTCCATAAGCTTTGTTAAATGCTCCTCGTTCTCTGCGGGGCCTGCCTTTTAGGAATTTCGCGTCGTAATATCGCGCTCGCTGACTGCATAACTACTTGTAATGCACTACTAATTTACAAAATCATCGTCCACTCTAAGCGCAGTTATAGCTAGCCCTATTTTTTACCATCACCTAAACAATGTAATTACTACAACGGTGAGAGTCATTCAGAGCCGTGGGGCTACAATTCTTTTATATAACTACTCTTACTGCAGGAAGACAACACATTGGCGCTACAATCTCAGGTCCGTCTTCCCACGCTTGCTTCCTGCCAAAATATTTTCGCGGCTCTTTTTCCCATAGACTTTGTCGAGCATAGCGTAAAGATGATTAAATCATTATTTCATTTCCACTTCAAGGAGGAATACTTGCCACGCATACAAACAAGCGTTAGATTTTGATCTGTAGCGATATTGACCTGCATAATGTAAAAGGAGGCGCTGCCACAGTCACCGACCTTGCCCTTTTGGGTTCTGTCATCAAATAAGCCCTTTTTTCAATTCACATCCGTATGGAACTTTCCACCTGTCAAGTCTATCCCCTTCTCAAGAGTAATGTCCTTGTGTCGCCTTTATTCTAGGGTAGTTCCCCACGCGAGCAAAATACACAAGTGTGACGCAGGCTATACATACTCTAAGCATACTACTTTAATTTCTTCTTGACGTATGAATATTCGCCATCACCTGTTGTCTTCGCCGTCGCCTGAAGTTTCCAATTCCTGCGACTGGCAATAAAGCTCGCTCTGTTGGGTTTCAATCTCAGAAGTGCTATAACCGACAAGAGGTTCTACTTGCGGACTACAAAAGGATGCTTCAATATCTATGCACATCCATGTGTATAAACCTATTGAGCCGACGTTATCCGATAAAGCGGAAAGTCTATGAGACAGAAATTGAAAACACAAGACCTGCTCTTAATTGTAGTGGACTTAAAAGAGATACGACAGGAGAACGGTTGATTACACTACGGAGAGAGAAATGTAGACAGTCGTAAAGTTAAGGCAGTCAGTTTATTAAGATTCACTGAGTGAACACATACACAATATAAAAAAATAAAAATAAATGAAAAGAAAGCGTAGGCTACCCCTAAATCAATCGATGCTCGCATCTTTACATTCAGTAGGCAATAAAATAAGGACAAATATATATGTTCACGCTAAAATCACCTTAAGCGTTGAATGCGACAGCACTGGAAACAACTTTGCTGCAATATGTTTATGTTTCTGTGGCAATTCCTTCACAACATACACAGCGTTGTCACTGTTATCGTATCTTTATGTCCACACATATTACCACGCGCTCAATGAGTCCGTCGAGAACCGGTTCCAACCTGCTTGTCCCGCCCTTTCCCGGTTTCACGCTCCCCGCTTGTTTTTCAGTTGTGACTTTACGCGCCGGTGTCATGTGACACCGTGATGTCATCGCCCTCGCGACCAATCAGCGTCTTTTCTAACTAACACAGGATGCGAAATCGCATTATTTGCAGCGCCACCATGGACAGGTAACAACTGAATTACTTTTATTGGAATCTGGCACTGCAGGCCACCTGAAACAGTGGCAGGTTGGGATAAGTCGTAAGATCACGTGACCTCTCTCGACCAACCAGAGACTTTTGTGACAGACGCAATGCATTAAAATCGCATTATGTGAAGTCTAATGTTGTCGCATTAATAAAATCGACGCGAAATTGTCGCTAAGTGTGACGTAGTTTGTCCCAAGCTTGCCTAGTAAAGGTTCTTATTAGAAATGAGAAAGAGATGAACGTCATGGTTTGTGGTAGGACTGAGGTATAAAAAAACTAAAACGAATAAATCCAAACCTAAAAGTGGAGTAGCAATAACAAAAGCAGCTGCACACGTGACACTGGCCGTGATTTATAAGTGTGTTTCCGTTTTCGTTGCTGCCTTTGACACTCCGGTTTTTCACTTGGCCGCCTTCTCCGCGTGTATTTTTAAATGCCGGCTGAAATAAGTACTATAAATCATGTGAACAATAACACCGATGCCATAATAATTTTTCTAGTTCAACAACACAAAATTTAGGGGCGATCAGTTGATCGATGTGAAAGGAAATATGACAGCATTTTTCTTTCTCTTTCTTCGCCACTCTACCCCACTTCTGATACCATTTTAATTCTAAGTCTCTGCTTATCACTCTTCAACCTACTCCGATTGTGACTCTATTCCAATTCCGGCTGCGTTAAGCCCATGTTAGTTATCCCGAGCATCGCTAGAAGGAATAACTCCGGCAAGGCATTTTTCCACGCCGTCAATCGCTTGCGGTATATTCTGCGCGTAGGCCTTCTGTTGCCTATCTGTTGTTCTTCCCTAAAATTCTTTTGTTTTGAGAGACCTGCTTGTCTTACCAAGCAGCCAGGCCGCGTCATAAAATGCTATGATTCATCGGGCTCTGTGATGTTCAGGCTTTTAGTCTTTGATACGACCTGTCCTAGCTTTCGTCATTGTTTAGAAGCCGCTGGAGCCACGTATACACTTCACAGCAGCACAGTCAGACTTGCGACTGTTTTTCTCGTATTGAAGTTAGCAAACCTGAGAAACACAATCGAATGCCTAAACTCCTGCGACGCTCGTTAAACTATCAAATTTTGGACCACTCATTGCAGAGGATCCGAAAGCTTGAAGCTTCAGGACATACACTTGGCTATACAGTACTGACGAAAAGAACTCCCGGGAAGCGATTGACATTAGTTGTTCCTGGCACCCTTATATTAGGAAATGCGTAGTTTGTAGCTCGTAGCCGATTTACGCGTCTTCTAGCACTACAAAAAATAAACATAGTATGGGGCGCATTTTAATATGGATTACAATAAAATTTTCCCGGATGCTAGAATTCATGATCGCTGGCAGTGCAGCGTACTGCTGGCAAACTTCAGACAATATTCACTCACCATGTACTTCGATCATTACATAGTCCTGAGTATTGTTTCAGTGCGCTGTTCCTCGCTGTCAATACCTGCTTTTATCGCTCCTTCCCTGTTTCCTTCCTTCCTTCCTTCCTTCCTTCCTTCCTTCCTTCCTTCCTTCCTTCCTTCCTTCCGCCTTCCTTCTTCCTTCCTTCCTTCTTCCTTCCTTCCTTCCTTCCTTCCTTCCTTCCTTCCTTCCTTCCTTCCTTCCTTCCTTCCTTCCTTCCTTCTTTCCGCCCTTCCTTCCTTCTTTCCTTTTCCTTCTTTCTTTCTTTCTTTCTTTCTTCGTATTTTCTGCCTTTCATTCTTTGTTTCTGACTTCATTGCTTGTTTCCTTCATTCGTTTCCTACTTCACCCTTTTCTTTTTCTTTGCGAAATAGGCGCGCTTTCATACAAACCACGGGACCTGCCGCAGCAGGCTAGCTGTACATGCTTGAATCGTTGTCCGCATTCCTTCTGTAAGCTCCTTGTCCACATTGTGGTTATATTGCTTACCGCTACCAGAGAGCTTTGTTTCATTGAACATTTGTGTTTCTGTTGACTTCATGAACCTAGAAAAGCGCACTAGGTTCACTTCTTTGCAGTTCCTCTGATTGCTAGAATTTCAGTTTGTATTTCGTACGCAGCATCATTTATTGAGAAATAGTTTGTTCACATGTCAGGGTTAAATCCTTATCAGTACTAATTCAATGTTGCTGTTGTGATCTGGTTAAGTGTGGCGTAAAGCCCTACTATGGACACTAATGGACGCTTTGTGTTTGAGTTCTCACAGTCTATTTTTCCCTTCCCTGTTCATATTTGCCCACCATTCTTTACTTTGCAAACCATTTGCTAAGGCCGTCGGAAATAGTTGATGTGAGCACAGCAAGCCTTTACAGGTCAGGTTTTGCAGCGACAAGAAAGAGTTGGATATGGTATTCGCAATGCTCGCGCAGAATCTCTCAGGAATGTTTATTTTTCTCTAAACTACAAGTTTAAGAAGTCCCCTTTGAGATACGCTGTGTTTGTTGCTTGTGCCCGACAGCTTTGTGCTTTGCCTGATTAGCCAATGGGCTGGTAGTCCTTCCACAAGTCAGAACATGCATATATTGCGTGCATATCTTTCTAGGGTTTTCACCGACCTGATTTGCCTGACCTCGCAGAAATTAATTTTTTTCTCGTGGACTCACGTCTCCTCAAATTTTGTGAGCGACTGCACATGGCGTCTTAAATTGGTTGTAAAATCCGCCGCCTCAGTGGCGCATTGAATTTGAGATTGAGTGCCACATGACCTCATGTTCGGTTTAAACAGTCCACCCGTACATTCTACCCGCATCCCTCACCGGTTCCCGGAAAAAAAAAATGGGCGTGTCACGGCGCAAGCTGTCAAACAGGAGACCGTAACTCACGTTACGAGACCGCACGTGGAGCCCTGCGACCCCCTGGCAACACGTGTCAGGTGCAGGGGGCTGCTTTTCCTTTGAACTGCCGAACCGCACGAAGCCTGCCCCACAGTTTGTTTCCCAGCCCGACTCCCTCCATTTCCTGCCCATCTGCAATTCGAAAGAGTGCATAGATATCTGCGTGCAGCTTCCGCCATTTGGCGTTCGTTAAAGCACCTGTGTGAGTCCGCAACTTGCCCGGATAACGGCGGGTGATTCGAGGGAGGATCGGCTTGTAAATCAAACACGGGAAGAGGGGAGCCAGGAGAAGGGTGACAGAAAGCGATTTGTTTTCACTCTGCATCTAATTTCCGACGCTTATACACCGGCATGGCTCGAAAATAAATATGCAAATTGCAGTGCAGGGGAAGCTACACTTGGAGTCGAACGCACACTAATCACCAGATTTCTCACCTCTGCTCCTTTCTTGGAAGTCAAGAAAAAACGAGATCACTATTATTATCAATAGTAGTAGCATGAAGTGTTTGTTATCCCACCCGCAAAACAAATTGCCTTTCGTTTTAATATAAAGGTTGTAACATACATTTTCCTCGTGCAACTGAAATCATAAGCCTCGAGCTGATTATCGATTGCACTCTTATGTTCTCAGCCCATAATTGGTCTCTAAAATATTGAGCTCTTGGCCGAATGGCTGTTATCTGTCACGTATGAAAGGACCTCGGTCATTACAGTTCCTTCATTAGGTCATACAAGGCTATCTTCCGCCCTCTTCTTGATTATGCAGAAGTTTGTATGGTAAGGAACTTGTCGATCGAACACAGAGGTCAATCCTGATGTGAAAAAAGAAAGGTTTCATCTATCTACAAGCACTGTTTTTATCGCAACATTGATGAACCTGCATCTCCTTCATTAGCTTGTACTCCTCTTCCTTGCCTCAGCGGCTTGGTGCGTGTAAGCCGCGGAAGGCTGAAATCTGCCTTAGAACGCCACCAAATAGGACCAGAAATCTTCCCTATTTTCCGCACATCAACATCATATAACAAGCATTATCCTTCAGAGTAGAATACAGAAACAATATGTAGTACTCACGTTACCGCGATCTACTTCAGCACTCACTATACTGTATACGGATCACACTTCAGAAGGCGCTTCTGACTTGACTGCCGCCATTCACTGCACAGGCCCTGTACCTGCTCATCTAATTCGGAGATATTGCGTGTAACCTTCTGCTCCGCTGTTTTCTATATTTTTGCTTGATGCTGCTGACACGCCGCTTATATCTGCCCTTGTATATATTATGTCACATTTTATGTTTCGATTCGCTGCTTTGTCATAATTTTATATTGCTACTATTCCTTTGCCTTAATTCTTTTTACTCTAATATGTTATCTGCGACTTAATGCTCCCATTCGTCTGATCGAACTGCTATAATGTATTTCTCCTGTTCATTTCCCGCACACTTTTTTCTCCACGCAAACTACGCTCTCACAAATGCGTCGTTGTCGCTGGGCTCTAAAAATCATGATTGATTCAGTTATTTAGTGGTTGATTTACACAATATTTTTATTCCTTCAGACGCTGCACCAAAAACCCGTGCTCTCTCTCATTGTGCCTCTTAACTGGAAAAGCGCCTCACTGAAATCATTTACATATGCACGGGTAAATCTTCTGTATATCCTCTCCTGCCCTTTTTTTACACTTCTGAACTTTTACAGTTTGTTTACAGTTCTGGACTTTTCTGTTCTGGCTTCTTGAAATCTCATGTTGCAGTGAAGGCTCACTACGCTATGGCTGCACTCATAAGCTGAAATTTAAATTATTGATTTGTGTGTTTGTCTATATTTAATGTATCCTTTATATATTCGCCACATATGCTTTGTCTTTGTTTAAATTAGCTGCTGTGTGATTAGTGCGCCGGCACCGAAACCGACGTGTCGTTCCTGGGCACTATAAAAAACATGGACTGAGAGATTGATTACTAATATTGTTATCCATTGAAACATTAATTGATTGTTCTTCACAATTTATTGTACTATGATTATCTCGGCTGGGCATTTTTTCCTTAGTGACGCATTGTTGGTTACGCATGCTCCCCGCACAATATAAATACTGGGCCGCCGCGGTGGCCCTGTGATGATGTTGCTAGGCAGCTGTCCCGGAAGGCGCGGGTGTGATCCAGAGCAGCGATGGTCGCATAAAGAACAACAGGGGGTCGAAATCACCCAGAGCCCTCCACTACGGCATCCTCATAGTCTTGAGTCGTTTTGGGACGTTAAAGCCCTAAAAAACTGTGAATATTGTGCGTTTCTTAACTCTAGCTCTTATGAATTATGTGGAGTGTATTTTGTTGGATTCTTTCGACTTCCGTAACCATGTGCTTATAATACTTCCTGTGTTGAACGAAGATTTCGGTGTTTTCTTGCAGTCCTGTTATTGTTTTTGGTCCATCTAACATTTATTTTGCGTTTCAATGTGTCTGCTTGCGCTTCCTTTTCTTCGTAACGCTTTTTTTGCCGTTTCATTCTCTGTATTTAACAGTCACTGAATGATATTCGCTTCTGTTGGTTTTCTCAATATTGTTTTGCCAGTTCGGCTGCGCCTAGTGCCCTAGGCCGTTTTCGGGTTTGACACGCCCGTTACTGTAAGTGAAATATTGTCAGTATCAAGAAAAAATATTATTAAAATTACTGCTCTTGAACTTGTGGGGCAAAACCGCCCACAAGCCGCTAATGGCTTACACTGCTGTCTGATATATATATATATATATATATATATATATATATATATATATATATATATATATATATATATATATATATATATATATATATTGTTGCAATTTACGTGCGAATTAACTATTGTTACGTGACGGCGAACTGATGAATACGGACTACATGACAGATGGCGATTGAATGATTTAGTAGCGGCGGGTCTAGCGCGAGCGCTCCGTGCCGCGCCACTGCCAACTTTATCGTCTTCTAGTCCGTGACACTATCCGGGGCCACCGTGCGATCGTCCCGATCACGCGAACTAGAAGAACGGCCGTGAAGACGAAACGTAGGAGGTGACGATGGGCGTGACAGGAGGGATGCACACAGAAGAGAAGAAGATACAGGGCTTGCCGTCACGATGAAAGAGATGAGCAGATGATGATCGGATGAGCGCTTGTCCAGGAATCTTCCGGGCCGTGCTTAGGTCACCTTGAGCCGACGGCTGAGGCCCATGAACACGCCGAACGGCATGGGCAGGGGCTGTGTTCGAATATGTTGGCGGCTTCTAGGGTCGGTGGGGTCATAAGTTCTGGTTGCAGCGGCGTCGTCATGTCGTTGAGTCTTCTGGTCGGGGCTGGGGACGGGGCTGGGGTGAACGGCGAGGTCGGTTCTGGTCTGGCTGGCCGGGGCCCAGCCGGGCCGTGCGGACCGGAACACACGACCGAAGACTACGGCAGACGCTGGACGCCGAAGTTCCTGGACCAGCATGGCGATGAATACCCAGCACCTCCAGCAAATGTTACGTGATGGCAAACCAATGAATACAGGACTACATGACAGATGACGATGGAATGATTTAATGGCGGTGGGTCTAGCGCGAGCGCTCCGTGCCGCGCCACTGCCCACTTTATCGTCTTCTAGTCCGTGACAATATATTATAACTTCTTCCCGTTTCTCGTTTTCTCATCCTAACACCAGATACGGCGAAGCAAACGCTGCGTGCATGTGCGCAAAGATTTCAATGACATGCCTGATCCAGTTTACTCTGCTAATTCTACATGAATGCTGAAAGATATCCTTCGTTTAATTTGCAAGTTCGGTGCTTTTTGTGTGTAACCGATGACTGGATCGGTTAAGTTCCGGTTGCAACTTTACTTGTCAGTGGCAGGTGACTTTGCTGATCAAAACGGCGGTAACGTTTGGGTTTTATTGTTCTTGAGTGCGCTTAAAACGTGTTTAGACGTTGCCAACTTGTAGGGCCAAGTCCCAAAAGCCTCTGATCACTCGAACGGGCCAGGCAAATGTTGTTTTGAACTTCGTGACAATAAATTATTATTGTTATTTTTTGCTAGGTATGAAAAGGCAAGGCACTGCACTTATGAACTCGAGATTTTAAATGGGTTACCCTAAAAACTTTTCTGCTTTGACTCTTACGCGTAACCTGAAGGTAGGCTTGAAAGCCCTGTGTTTGTTATTCTTCTCTTTGTCCTGAACGCGAAGTTAGACTTGCAAGCATAGGGTTTATACTTTTGGTTATGTACTCTGACTGAATTTAGCATTGACGTTCTCTGGGCTCGTTCCGTGAACCTTCGTTTTTCTGTTTGTTTGGCTGTATGTGATCTTGGTTGCAACAAGCACTGTCTCTGTTCCTGGGCACTATAGATAAACAATCATTGAAACACTTTATTTATTTATTTATTTATTTATTTGTTGATATATTTATTTATTTATTTATTTTATCCTCAAGGCCTGGGTCATTACAGAGGGGAGTGGGCGATTGAAATATAAACAATACAAAAAGAAAGCGCGAAGCAGACAAGTCAATGTTCTACATATGCAATGCTGGTTAATGCGGTTCTAAAATGAGGAATGTCTTCTATGCTGGCAGTCGATCTGGGAAGGTGGTTCCAGTCTTTCGAAGTTCGAAGGATGAAGAAGTCGCTGCATGTTTTTGTCCTGAGTGGTGCAATTCCAACATTGTGTGCGTGGTCCAGACGCGAAGAGATGAGATGAAAGGGATGAGTGCGCTACGAATCTTGGGCCAAATATGAAATTTTTATGTAATAAGCAAATGCGAGGAAATTTCGGACGAGAAGCTAATGAAGGTAGATTTAACCTGCGTTTCATCTATGGTATACTAGCAGCATGATGGTAGATATGCAGAATGAATCGAACGGAGTTATTCTGGACAAGCTCCAGGGCATACGTTAGGTTAGCACAACTGGGGTTGCATATGGATGCAGCGTATCCGTTGTTACCTACGGATGAGTGTTTTGCACAGAAGGACTTTAAGTGAGTTGGGGGCATAAGAAAAATTACGGCGAAGATAACAAAGCATGCGATTAGCATTGTTGATTATGGTGTTAATGTGAAGGGACCAAGTAAGATCAGAAGAGATTTCGATGACGAGATAGAGATAGGAAGTGACTGATTCGAGAGCACTATGATTTAGGTAATAAAGGCTAGGACTGCAGGTATTTCTAGAGACACGTAAGGCTTTACATTTAGATCTATTAAGGTCTATTTTACACAAATCTCACCAATTAGTAATTGCTAACGCACAATTGCTAACGCACAAACTTTGCTTCCTAATTTACAAAAATGAAAACCGGCACGTCTGAAAATTTCTTATTTCCCAGAAACAAGAGAGAGAGAGAGAGAGAGGGTTTATTGATAGGAAAGGCAGAGAGGTTGGCCCGAAAAATAAATATCTGGCCTGCTACTCTGCTCTGGGGGACGGGAAGAGGAGATAAAAGAAGGTCACGATGGGGGACGATGATGATGGGAGGAGGCAGATGAAAAACTACTTTAAAAAAAAGGCACACTTTTTGACATCACAAACGCGAGACAAGGTCCGTGTCGCTCAAAAAGCGTGAGAGCGCTCGCGTTGCCTTTACAGTTCTAAAACTATCTGGCCAAGCGCCGAGGATCAAATCCTCAGAGAGGAGCGATGTGTCCATAGGCTTCAGAGCAGATGCGAGTATGAGTCTTTCACGTGCATACGCTGGACACGCCACTAAAACATGTTCTATAGTCTCTAGCACGCCACATGTGGTACATTCAGGGGAGTACGCTTGACCCAGAAACAATGTTCTTTATTTATGCTTCGAGACTGAAGAAAATCAGCTACACTGTCGCTAGCCACGTGCAACCTGCCCTCATATAACGTGTGATGCTTGGTTAAAATACGTGCCTTCTTTATGCTACTATATATTTTTAAATGAACTCAGTGCAGGCACCACCGCCAATCTTCGCCACTTGCGCATACGGGAAAGAACTCTTTCGTCCTCTTGTAGAGATAGGGCAAGGGGAAGCAAGGAAGCAAATCAGAAGAAGATACCGGCTTTTCTACCCTGCAGTACGGGAAACAAATGGGAGGACAGAAGGAGTGAGGAGAAAGAACAGTGCTGCGGGAGAAGTCAAGTACAAGACATCTCTGCGAAGTGCTTTTCTGTAAATTCTCCTCGCTCGATTAGGAATTCCACTTTCTGTTCCGGTTCCTCTCTCCTTTGGGTCAAGCACCAGGGGATACGTCCTAAAATCAGTGTGCGGTTATCTTCATAATTACATCATCGCGTGAGAGAGACGCCTTTGTTAGTTATAATTTTCAAAAGTTTTCATTTAACACAAAACTTCACCCACGTCAATCTTAAATGCGTCCGTGTGTTCCTACTGTTCGATTGTCCACAGCACCGCGGCCAATTCCCCACTGTGGGTATGCGCCATTCCACCAGAGGCCAACAGCACTTCTCGTACTGCACAGTGATAGCGCATAGCGTACGCACGCCCCCTTATGAGTTTCCAGACGCCATGAGAGCCGACGATTGCTGCGGCAAACATCTGATAATCTTGATATTCTCATCGGAAGAGAATCAAGTCGTTCCAGTGCATGGCGCAGCGTTTGTGTGTCGGCACTAAATGCAAGGCATGCAAGCAGAACGTGTCCTATCACTTTAAGCATTTTCGGTAGTCGCCGGCATTTTGATAGGAAGTAGAATGGGAAGGCGTTGGTTGCTCTACTGGCTTATGGTCCCCGGAATTGCATTCATGATAAACACCTGCCAACATTCGTTTATTACCACTAGATAAATTGTAATGACCGCACTTTTACTGCAACTGGAAAAATACGCCCATAAAGTAATGAGCACATGGTGTAGAAACAGGGCGCAGACGAAGTCAAATCGTGATTGCTCTCACAATCACATCTTCTGTCCAGCACTTAAGAAACCCTTTATCCTGACAACAGTATTTTTAGTCGTAGGGCGACAATTACGGGAAATACGATGAGCGCGTGTGATAAGAATAACTTCGTGATTAAGACTATGGAAAAATTTATGATAAAAGGAAAGACGGGCGATCTTGCGACGACAGGCCAATATGGGGAGATTAAGCTGAAACTTTAGTGTGGAATTGCTAGTGTGGCATGAAAAATTAGCACAAATTGATCTTGAAGCGCGATTCTGGACGGATTTGAGCTTGTCAATGAGGTCAGTAAAGTTAGGATCATAGGCGGCGCATGCAAACTCCAACTTCGACCGTACAAACGTTAAGTAAGCAAGCAATTTTATGGAACGCGGGGCTAAGGCACCCGTAATTGTCACCAAAACACCATCTACCCTGTGAAAGCCTGCACCGAAACATATCCCCAGTCCTTTTTCCTGAAAACAGCCCGAGACTGGAATGACCTTCCATCTGAAGTGGCAACCATCATAGACTTCAGCAAATTTAAAACCGCCATCGAAGATCACTTGTATTCTTGCTAATTGCCTTTTCAGCCCATTCCTCATGTAATGTCCCTTCTGGACCTTTGAGGAACAAATAAATAAATTTATTCGTATTCAAATCAGGCTAATGAGCACAGCTTTTGCCTATACATTCCTCCCACACCTTTCCAAACCTCCATAGACTGCCAGGCCGACAACCAGGCAGACATCTCCTGTTCCATTAAAGTCCTTCTCCTCCTTCTCCGACACGTGTCCGTAGTGCCCGGCCCACCCTACGGTCTTCCACATCTAGAGGGGTTGTGGAGCCAAACCGAACAATCTGTGGACGCCGAACACGCCTTTTGAGCGGAGGGAGGCGCTGGTGACCAGCAATACCTGGAGGACCAACGGGCTGTCATCCAAAAGGTCCACAAGCCAGCTCAAGCCAGTGCAGCCCTGGTATAAAGACCCCACCAGTAAGCTCGATCAATTCCTTCTGTTTAATAAACTTTTTCCTCGTCCTGCTCATTCTTGCTTAATAATTCGCGTTTTCGTTGGCTTCATGGTCACGCCCCCAGCATCTCGAACTTGGCTGGTAATAAAGAATATGAAGGTCTTCATCTTCGATTCTTGGATGTTCCGAATCTTATAAATACCACTGCGTGCAGCTAAGTAGAGTGCGTGTATTTATTTGCCATAGACTATGCTGCAGGTTCTAGTGTGAAGTGGCTGGCACCGACACGTGCCGTAGAACCAGACTGTCCACGTTGCGCTTTTCTTTCACTAGCTCCATAGCTTATCTAGCTCTTAGCAAATACCACTTCTTTCGCCCGCCACCGAAGCTTTCGTGACCTTGCACAACCAGAGATTGGAGTGACCTCGGCGTTGAATTCTCCACTAGCAGGTAAGAATAATTTAGCACGAACCTTCCCACTCCGACGATCGTGAAGCCTGAAGGCTGTCTGTCCTTCTAGTGACATCCATTTTCGGTTTCTGTATAAAGCACAGATACAGATGATGTGCCAGCGCTGCCAGGTACTCGTGAATGGAACGTAACATATAAAAGTGTAGGCTATGCAACTTCCATTCCGCATATGGGTGTAGTCACACCAGCCTCGACGCTTCCTTGTGTGCGAGGCAAATTTTAGATCTGTCATACAACCTTCTATGTAGATTTCTTTACTGCATCCGCTCATTTAGATCCTCTGAACTCATGTTCAATGACTAATGGCGTTCACACCCTTACAAAAGTTTTTTTAGACAGTCTGTCGACTGTCCATATGCTTCTGTCTATAAAGTCTATCGACTGTCTGTAGACAAACCCCAGAGAACAGTCCATAGGCAATGCAGTCTATAGACAGTCGGTAGACAATCTATAGATTTGTGGCCACGCACAAAATTTTAGTACACTTTTGTCTATAGATAATCTGTAGACTATGAATAGACAAAAAGAAATATCGATAGGAGAGCAATAGAGGCTTACGAAGTCTATAGACCGTTTTTGTAAGTGCAGGACGTAAAAACAGCGCCATGTCTTTGTCCTCTGAGCAAAAGTGCGGCTTGTTCTCATTCTTCCGCGAAGCCTAATTTTCTATTTCGGCCGTGCTCTGCAGAGCTGCGTATAGCACCCTTAGGCCGTGGATCAGCGTTGTTAGGCGTCAATTTATAGCGATGTTGTTGCGTTACAGATTTGAAACAAATACCTGGAGAACTACATGCTTTCTACGTAAAATGTATGATGACTGCAGTAAAAAGATCCGGGTTTATTGTGACTCAATGCTGTGTTCCTAACGGCAGTGTGTCTTCGTGCAGCGTGTTTTGAACGCTATTCCTCTTTGAATTTTCGGAGAACATCGCCCACGAAAAATTGCAATCCCCGAGAGCAAGCTGCCTGGGAGACGACTGTGCACACCTTTTTTTTCTACGAACGCATATTCCATACTAGGTGTGCTGGCGGGTAATGTGAAAACCGCTTTATTTCGCACTTGGTTATTAACTGAGTGCCATATTCACCCCCCCCCCCCCCCCCATCGCATCTGGGCTGAAGCAGCAAACGTACCTTTTGTGACGCACTTCTCCTCTCACATTCGTGTTTTTTTTTATTGTGGCTGAATGCGAGTCCGCAATCTGGAAGCAGCAGCGTGCTTCGACTTAGCAAGGCGCATACTCTCATTCATATTCATATTACATATTGTAGGGCTGGACACAGTAGACTAGACACCCTTTTCCACCCCACACAGTACACCTTAATCTGCGTTAAATTATGTTCAGTTCTTTCACACACGTCCACATTATCCCGCTCCCTCTCTCACTGGCTGACTCATTCCAGTACCTACTCGAATTGTTTTTTAAAGTCATGACTTTCATTGCTTCGGAGAACTGTTTGGACTCATGGGAGGGCTTTTATTAATGGCTCGAACAGCTGCTGCAGCCCCCGCGAACTTGTCTTTGTACCATTTCCGCCACGGCCATCAGCACGTGGCTTAAGGCGGCCAGTGTTTAAAAACGACCTGCGAGCCTTTCGCGGCGAAGTTACCGCCCACTTGTCTGCGATGGCACGGGACACGCCTTTTCGGTAAGAATCTTGATCGGGGTAGCCCCCCTTGTTTTTATATGGCATTTAGGATGGAAGTTGTTATTACGGGCATAAAAAGGTGTTACGATTGACTCGGGCATTCAAAGGGCAATCTACCTGACGGGATTTATAAATATCCTACTGGCAGCAAGTTTGTAGGTACGTTTAGAAATGACGGCGGCGATTTGAAGACCTAAATTTCAGCAGTGCATTACAGCAGTTTGTCAACCAAAGTTGCGCACATTTCTTAACCTGCTTAAGACACGAAATTCAGGAACCAGCTGCCAGAGCGTCCGTGAAAAGTCTCAGCGTGTGTATGCGTCGCATGTGGTCCATCCGTCCTTGAAGACACCGGGAAGGTTGTTCTTTATATCAAGAATTCATAGAAATTATACTTATAAACATTACCAGCAGAAAATTTGTTGCACATTACTACGTACACCCGTCCTCAAAAGTAAAGCGCCGAAGGTGTTTCGGTCTGGACTATGCTGTGTAGCTCATCATGCATCACCGCATTCCAAATCTCTTGAAGCTCTCTAGAACTCTCATCCCCACCAATCCGGAACTTAACACGTCCACGATTTCTACAAAAGTCATACTACGTGGTTCACGAGAAACATCATTGGGCTGTATGTGTTTTACTAGGGCGATGAATTTTTTTTAATAGGAGGATGGGATATCAATACAAGTGAGTGCCGTATATTGCACGATGTGAACCTAACTAAATTCGCACGAATTCCCTCTGGCTATTTTTCTTCCGTCATTTACTATCCTAATCTGCGGTCGATTGGTGGTTTTGATGTTCGGCTGCTGATAACTAAGCTACGATTTCGATCCGGGACGCGGCTGGCGCTTTCTTATGAAGGCGAAATGTAAATATACCCGCGTAGTGTTATTTTGCCGCAGGTAAAGATCCCCAGGAGAAAGCAAACAACCAGAAACCCTCAGATTCGTAGAACCCAATAGTTCCGCCTTGTGGACTGTGCGTTATATATCATTAACCTACTGCTTACATTCCAGAAATTTCACCTGGACTTTTCCAGACGAAAACAACGACGAAAAAGCCGTCTTGACGCTGCGGATGCAGCCTGATGGTTTCCCCACTGTGACCTTTTTATGCCGAACCTGAGACAATAGCTCATTTCCTGCTGTTCTGCCACCGCTTCTCTTCTTTGATGAGGCGCATATTTCAAATTCCGGTTCTTCAACTGGGTCTGCCTTTCACCTCTGCGGTTGTTCTTTCCATTGGCGCTTCTTTGCTTGGACGAAGCGACAGGAGTGTGCGCTCTGCTGTGCAAAATTTCTTTCAAGAAATGCAGCGACTCCCATTCTGATTTTTTTCTTTTTTTTCTCTTCCCGCTCCCAGTCAGTGCGAAGATGAAACATTACAGGCGTTGTGTGCGGTCACGCACATTAAGCCATTGTCCCGTCTTCGAACTCCAAGTTATCAGCACCCCTGTCTTTGCGTCTTCAAATCTGTCAGCCTATATACTATTACTACTTCTTTTCCCCTTCTAAACGTTCCTGTTTCCAGCAACTAACCACCTGTGTCCTGGCCACAGCCCGCAGTGAGTATGTGCCCTATATATTGGAGGCCAAACAACCAACCGTAAGATGCCCAGTAATTGATCAGAACACGCAACAGATGATATTAAGCTTGCCTCTTATATCCTTATAGGCGGCTCGGTGTGGGCTGCTTGGTCGATCACTGGTGATTCCACCTCGCAGATATGTGGCTGCCGCTGTCATCATGGTGGCGTGCCTGTCCTCGGTGCTCTCTTGGCAACCGAGTCCGGCCGAAATCGACGCCGCAGCGGAGAGGGCGAGGGAATCCCTGCGGGTGAAACGAGAGAGCGACCTGAACCGCCTACGGACTAAGCGAGAAGCTGGCGGTACGGTGTTCCTCGTTCCTTCTCGTAGATTTTTTTTTCAAATCATGCTTTGAACGGCAAGTCCAATTTATAGATTAAGAGAGAGAAAAACTTTCAATAAAACTGCTCGGCTGTGCGTCTCTGGTCTAAGTAGAGGTCTTCAATCAGGTGTTCAATGCGTCAAGCTGCTTGTTTGATGCAGCCATCACTAGGCACGGGGTTTGCCGGAGGTAAACAAAAGCTGTTCAATAGGCAGAACGGTTCTGCTTTCGTTAGAATAGAGGGCATTGAGGGGTGATTGTGGAGTAGGACTGTCCGCGTTAGTGGTCTGGCTTAGTGGTGCCGCCTGGATACGACCAATATGTTTGTGTATTGTCAGGAAAGGGGCCACATAACTCACAGCGGGAACAGCCGACAGTTCACTATCCGATGGTTGTCGAAGTGACAAAGTGAATTAGTTCTTGATTTTCTGCTGTAAAATTCGATTCACGGTGATTGGGGAGTAGGAAAGATTGGGGGGGGAGAGGGGGGGGGACAGGAGTGGCGTTGTTCTTGAATTTTATCCTCCCCGAGAGGGATTATTTGAGCTAAAACAGACAAAATATTTATTTTACGTCAGCATGACATGTTAACGCAAATAATTAAAATAGTTCCCAAAACATACTGGTAACAAAATGTGATATAAACAGATATATTGCCACCTTCATTCAGTCTTTAAGCGCTTTGCTTGGCTTGCTAAGAGGTTAAACCACGTCATAACGCACACAAGCATGTAGTGTAGGCTGAGAAACATATTAAGCCGCTCTCTGTACTTAGTAGCTAGAGTGGTGCATCTTTTCTTACTTTTTTACTCATAAATGAAAGCAAATATGGCAATTTCATGTGCATGTTTTTGAACAAGTTTACTGCATTCCTTACTGTACACGTACGCTACAAAGTCTGCAGGTAACGTAGTTGCAAAGCATATGAACGCCAATGAGTAGTCATTGCGCAACTCTTCTTTTGTTTTAGAGTATTGGCTTTTTTCTTTGGAATATGCCTGAAAGCAAAATGGTAGAGTTCGACATCAAAGCAAAGCAGCCACACGGACGGCCAAATAAGAGGTGTAGAAAGCGGGGTATAGATAAATGTTTAAGAGAAGAAATTCTCAGTGGAGGCAACGCTGGACCGACACAATAATAAGACACTCGTTCGTGGAGTCGCTGTTAAAAAGACTGCGACCACCGCAAAAGGCAAGTGGGAATGGCGAAGGAAGAAGTAAGCGCATTATTGGTCGTAACATATCGGCAGAACGGCGTTTTAAATACACATTGAATGCAAATGTGTGCGGGACGACCGAAGAGAAGGTTGGGAGATTAGTGCGAGATTGATCTTTCAGAGACACTACATTGGGAACGCATCATGGCTGGAAGAGGTGGACGAAACGCATTAGAAGCAGCGACCCCACGCATGCAAGTTGGATGATCTGAATGAAGATGAAGAAATGGCCGTGTATGTTTTAAGAGGAAGAAGAAGACGAAGAAGAAGTATTACCATTTCGAACTATCTTTCTTGGTAAGGCTATAATGCCGGCTAGTAAAATTCTGGGGCCTCATTTGTCGATACTGAGCTTAGCCACTCATACGTGGTGCGCAGTCGCAGTTCGTGGTGTGGCGCAAGGCACAGCAGAAAGCACTCTCTGGCACTTCGAAGGGAGCTCTTGCAGACTCCACATAATCCTCGGCACTTGTGAACAGAGCAGTGAGACAGAAATTTCGCGCTGTACTCGCAGGCCATGAAGTCTCAGGAAGGTCTTCCAGTGGCTGTCCATTCGCCTCCGAGAGACATGCCCACACACGCCGAGCAACCAAGGAAGCGGTGCAGAACGCGGAGGTGGCCAGGCTCTTTGAGGAGACCACCAGGGAGCTGCTCAAGAGGTTGGTGGCAATAGTTGGAGTAGCATGTACTGTCTCCAACATACGCGGAAATCAGTCGAAGCGCGTACGAGGAGTGTCTCATTTCAGTAACGCGCTGTACGTGAGTGCTTTTCAGCTCCACAAATTCGGTCTTGATGCGATGAATAATAACAAAGCTACTGGCTTCGGTTACCACTCAAGAGTCCTGGAGGCGCTGGTCCCAAAGGATATAGGAGCAGTAGTTTCTAGTAATGAAACATGGGTGAAGTAGCAGAGTTGCAGGTAGTGCTATTCGTGGTATTTGCGTTGTTATTAATATAGCCACTGGTTATTTAAGCTGGAGAGCACTCGTACCAGCATTGGTAGTAGTAATAGTAGTATGGTATCGCACGTAGCTAGGTTTTCTGGCAGTCGAGTTATTAGATATAATAGTGCGCTATTAGTCGCATTAGAAAAGGCGTAAATATTGGAGGAGAATGGCCATTTTGATGCGGCCAAAATTTATGTGAACTTGAATCTGTCATTCAAATCCATCTCTGAACACCGCCGGTGTATCAATCTCAGAAGCCTGATTAGAAAGAGAGAGATAAACTTAAATCCTTCGATACGCTTGTTCATTCGGTTAAGCCGAGGCCGACGCCGTAGTACGCCACTCAACGCAGGAACGGGCACCTAAGAACTGCGTTCTAAAAAGACAGGCACTAAGCAACTGTTAGGGTTCAAGTGACGGCAGTCATTTCCACAAATAGAATGACTTTTTTTAATTCAAGAAATTCAGACAACACAGTGTCATGGTGCAGAGGGCAAAAGGCGAAAATCAATCCACCTGACTGGGCCTTAAGCACCACTCGAACACAACAGCAAGGAGCACTTATATACACATACATAAACAATATAATGATCAGAATGTAAATGTTTGTACGACACAACTTCCTTATGTAAACATTCATTCTATTCTTATTATTAGAAAACAAGTCTAAAAAAATCACAGAAAAGGACAACGCAAGAGACGACAGATCAAACATATCTATAAAACTAATTATATACCTAAAAAAACAAAAGAAAAAAATCACAGAACAGAGCAGTGCAAGAGCAGTCGCACTTTCGCACTGGTTCCCAAGTGTAAGTGCGAACTTCGCTTAAGATTGACTTTTTCCTCTACCCCTAGCGCTGACGGTGCAGAAGCCCGGCAGGACACCAACGAGCTGGGAAATGGTAGCGTGTCTGGTTCAGCGCTGGCCAACACATGCCCACAGCCTAACCTGGTATGCAGCTCGACCAAGAAGTACCGTGAAGCCGACGGCAGCTGCAACAACATCCAGAAGCCGGGCTGGGGACGAGCGGGTTCCTGCATGAATCGCCTGCTCAGCCCCGCGTACAGCGACGGTAAGTCCCTTCACGCCATGGCAATCCTGCATATGCAGATGAAATGCGAGAGGGTCAGTAATCAACGCAACTTCGAGCACGCGCTTCGGTTATGAGATGCTTTGAGGTACACTAGTTCTTTGAAGTTCCGGTCCTTCGGTGTAGTACAGGAGATGACGTCCCTGAGTAAGGCTTCCTGTGTGAACATGCAGTCTTGCCAGTGATCGCCCAGAGATATCGATGCAGATGAAATGCGAGAGGGTATGTAATCAACGCAACTTCGAGCACGCGCTTCGGTTATGAGATGCTTTGAGGTACACTAGTTCTTTGAAGTTCCGGTCCTTCGGTGTAGTACAGGAGATGACGTCCCTGAGTAAGGCTTCCTGTGTGAACATGCAGTCTTGCCAGCGATCGCCCAGAGATATCGATGCAGATGAAATGTGAGAGGGTATGTAATCAACGCAACTTCGAGCACGCGCTTCGGTTATGAGATGCTTTGAGGTACACTAGTTCTTTGAAGTTCCTGTCCTTCGGTGTAGTACAGGAGATGATGTCCCTGAGTAAGGCTTCCTGTGTGAACATGCAGTCTTGCCAGCGATCGCCCAGCTTGGGAATAGCTTTGCACCCAGCCTACGACTTGCTTGTGCTGGTTTCAATTGCAGGCAGTGGATCGCCTGCAGCTGCGATGGGACTTAGATAACAAATGCGTCAGTGGCCTGACAACAGACGTCCTACATGGACTCTGGCTATGTGCGCAATTTGTATCGCTATTCTACAAAGACCTAGATATGCGGTGGGTATCCGCGCACCTGTTCATGTAAGATGGCGACACCGTTTAGTACCTCAAGAATACCGGATGCTATCCTCGCGGTTCGAACGGTTGTTATTAATGGGTTAGCATTAAAAGGTCTATGCGAGCAGAAATGGCGACTGTCGTCCCACATCGCCAACTCGATTATAACGAACTTTAATATGCCATCTCGAATGTAACCAACTAAAGTGTACCACCTCGGATATGGCGAACTTTATTGTGCCGAACTTGGATATAACGAACCTAACTATGCCATCACTAGAAAAAGAGCAATCAGTGTGGGAGTTATCGAAAGAAGCAATACACTCTATTGTAAAAATGCAAATAAAGACATATTAAGAATACTTGCAAACGCATTCAACCGATCCACCGAGGATTACCTCAGCGTTTTCTTATTGTGTAGTTAAACATCGTAGCTTCATTTCACTTAGCCGTCACTGCGGACTTTGCTATGTGTATTATTTTCGCGGCATAGCGGCAAGGCTGCTTAGCTTGACTTGTTATCGAAGGCTTACATCTACCGGTAACTTTCAGGTATCAGCAAACCCCGAGTAGCAGCAAACGGGGCGGCTTTGCCCAACGCGCGCAAGATATCCTACACCGTTCATCCAGACGCCAACAACCCGGCCACCGACATCACGCACATGGTGATGCAGGTGGGACAGTTCATCGACCACGACTTTGCCCTGGCACCACTGGAACCCGACCCGCAGGAGATCGTCAACCTTGGAAGTAGGTGGCACAGTATCTTTGTTCCCCTCTCCATTTTGTTTACAATACCAAGAGAGTTCCCAAGGCTCCTACTGCGGGCTAGTTGGTTTGACATGACAATGAAACAGCACGGGTATAGAACGATGAAAATGAAGGACACAGTGCCTGTACCGATTATCTTAAATCTCCCGCGTCCGCACTGTTTCCTTCTGTCGTACCAAGACAGTTAAACGTTCATTGCACACTCACCTCCATTGCATGGTACTGGTGGAATTTCCCAGCCCTTGCACGTTGCGATGGGGTCAGCATAAGCGTGACGTTTCGTCCGACGAGACGCTACTTGCACACCACTCATACTTCCACGTACTTTCTTCGCCTGTGTCGTCTACCAACGTCATTGTGGTTTTTAATCTCAATTAGAGGGTGTGACGTTTCATGGCCAGCCAACTACAGCCCCTCACAATCGACGTCACACGAATCGTATGACATGATTCGTACGAGAAAATGGCACCGGTTGTCACCTCGAGTGGTGTTATTAAGAATTCAATATCTTAAATTTATCGGGTCGACCTCAAACATTTTTACTTGGCATGAGCGCTCCATCACCTTTACAAAATTCAAGCACTTTCTACTAAGCTTCAAAATCTTGGACTTTTAAGAGAGAGTAGTGCAGTCTGTTCTGCACGTGGTTTAGGTACTGTGCTTTTTGTTTCAAGCAGCTTACGTCTTCAGGGTGAAAACAGAATGCTGTCTTGTACGGTAGAGGATGATATTACGCTTACAATTTTATCATGTATGTAATTACAATCCATGTCCACAGAGCACGAGTAGTTCCTGTTTTTGTGATGTAAGGCATTAATAATACGATGACACCGCAGCGGTGGCCAAGTGGTTGAGCATCCGCCTCGCATGCGGGAGGTGCGGGGTTCGATCCCCAGTGCCGCCGGGTACCCACCGGTGATACAGTGGGTACAAGCTTTCCCCTGCCTGGTGCTCGGCTTCTTTAGGGTGAAATGCTTGGGAAATGGGTCTTTGACCCACCTTGAGAAATGGAAAATACCTTGTGTCATGGCGCTCTTTGGCCGTAGATGCCCTTGCGCCATAAAAGCCCATAATCATCATCAATAATACGATAACGTTTTCAGACACGCATTATGTCCCGCCATTGATAGATTCTGAAAATTTGCTTGTGCATGCTCGGCCCCTCGTATTTCACAGAAATGCCCCGAATGTGTCAGAAACTTTCGGGCAATTTACGCACACAGCGCACTCCCACGCTCACAAAATTGCAGCCCTGTTCTTAAAAAAATGTACATATATGCCCAACCAATTACTTCATTTATCATTCGATGCAGTTTACTGATACAGAGCCGTTTAGTAAGACATTTCACTGCGTAAAAGAAGGGAACAGTTACATCACCATACCGCTGGCTCCTGATGCACCACGTACCCTACATAACACAACGTTATTTCTATGTTCTAGCACCTTTTACGAGTGCGTTTATCGATTATACTTTTTTTCCCTTTAGATCATTAACTCTGCTTTTGCACCATTCATCTCTAAATTGCTTATAGTAATCAAGGAAAAAATGCTGATTATATACGGAATACTTTGCAAAACGGTAAAATAGATTGCTTGTGTTCGCCTCGACGGAAACCGATGTCCACATGACTGGTTCTAGCAATCCGCGCCATTTGTGCGTATACCGTCTTTCTGCCCAGATCCCAACAACGTGATTGACTGCTGTTCGGCGGCTACACGGAACATGCCTGAGTGCTTCTCCATCGACATCCCTGCCGATGACCCGTTTTTCTCTCAATTCGGGAGGACCTGCATGAACGTACCACGGTCGGCTCCTTGCTCCCGCTGCCAACTAGGTATGTAGAGCTCGTTTTTATTTCGTGTATACCATTTGTTAAATGCATAAATACGACAAAACTTTGCCCGCAGATATCGCACTTGTCATGAAATTATGCCTGCCGGCATTATACGAGGAAAAGTTCGCGGAAAAATGTTGCAAAGCTAGAATGTAATCAAGCGACATAACATACATTTCTTCGTGTCGTCCTAACTGCCTCAGCATTAAAAATAAAATCCTCATCATTCATTGAATTATTATTAGCACTGCAATAGAAGTTGAGACGCATAGGGACACCGCACACACGGGTAGTGATCGTAGACCTAACACAAGGCGCTGACTTCGTTTTCGTTTGCGCCACATGGTGATGCTGTAAGGCACTGCTTTGCATTGTTAGGGGATATAAAGGCAACTACGGCTGCTCTCCCCCTTTCCCAAATTTCAGCATGCCTCTCCCTAACAAGTTCTTGCATTGTGAATGTAGCTAGAACGTTCGCCCCCATATCTACATTCTTTTAATGTTCTGAATTCTTATAACTCTTTCTGCTGTAGCAAGGGGGGATGAAATTGGCGGTTAGTAAGTAACGCTGCACCCCGCTGCGGAACTCTACACAGAGCAGCATGCTTTATGAGGCACAACTTTCCTAACCATCACTAACAAGCATAAACTGTCTGCCGCCAGTTCAGGACACCGCTTAACTTCTAATTTTAAGAAAATTAGTCAGTGTTTGCGGGATGATTCGGCAAGATGTTGATAATGTCTGCCTATTCTTGCTACTTGCAGCGAGATCAGAATTGTTAAATGTTTACCGTGCCCTCACCGAGTACATCTTATAAGTTTACAAAATCAGTTGAGTGTATCAAAACATTCAAATTCTCAGCCGTCCTTAGACGCTTAGCGCCATGTGCCACAAAGTAGCATCAGCACAAACTAAAGTCGATTGTACAGATATTCTAGACTTGACGGATTATATTTTTTGTACGAAGGTCACACGTCCCAAAGGCACGCTCAATGATCCGCCGAGTCGGCATGGCAGCACAATGGGAGAGTGTGAGAGCAGCCGTAATTACTTTTATGGCTACCAACAATCCGATGCACCACCTCACAACCTGACAGGATAGGGCAAGCGAAAACGAAGGAAAAGTCTACTGCAGCACATACGGGCGATGGCATATGCAGCCTGTAGTTACGTATCGATTAAAAGACACAGCTATGGTTCCGGAAGTGCACTGTGAAATTTTTAAAGCCCATCGTCTTCCACCCAGCGTGCACTGTAACTGCCTCTTTGTAGCCGGCACTGAAGTGCTGGCATCTTTATCATCAGGCATCTTCACCACTTAAAGACCACTTGCGGGCTATAACAAAAGAGGGCTGAGCCATTACAAAGACCACGTATAACCTGAGACCACAACTGGTACAACATGAAGATGGCTCAAAAGCGTACGTGCATTCCGTCCAACAACTCGTTGAAAGCTACTAGAGCCAGGGCACAGCTTTGGGAGGTCTGGGGTTGGCCTCCCGGAGCGCGTGAGAATTGCGCAGTTCTGGAAGTAGTCTCTTCGCACATGTAGCTAGTCCTACACTGTCGAACAATCCGTGCGACGGAGTATACTGTGCCTCGTGGAGCAGTCGCAGTGCACCAAGCCACACTGCGCACCCCGTGCCACTTCTATCCCACAGGGCTGGCTTCTCCCCCCGTGTTTGCTGCTAGAGCCCGTACTTGAACTTTATCTGTACACCTGTGCACCTGCAGTAAAAGTACGTGAACGTTCCCAGGTGGTGGTTAGAAACCACTGAGAAGAGTAAGGGTAAGTAATACAGTTTTTGATCAAAAATTTCACACATATATCCACCTTACGCCTGCACCACACGGTAGTCTCGCTTGAGGCCGAACGTCTAACCACCACACGCTCACAGCCTTTCTTCTCAGTAAAACATGGACTATGCTCTGGCATCGCTCTCATTTTCAGTTTCCATGACCCTTAGCATGCAACGGTGTTGTGTCCGCGTTTGATATTGTTCTTGATAGCATCAGCAGTAGCTAAAGGCTTGGTCTTGCTTTCAACGTGACACATTTGCAGACGTTTAAATGCAACTGCTCCCGAAGCTGCCTGACTTATAAGAGTGGGTCATGGAAATCAGTTTAGTTTCTGGCCCAATGCGTGCAACTCAGATAAACCTCGTTTTTGGCACTTCACTTCGTGATCTTTGAGCATAAATTAGCTGAAAAAGTGACACCTAACTTGTCTCTTGAAATAAATTCGCTCCTAACAGTTTTCCCAAAGAACGTAACTAGCCTAACCTATAGAAATACGATTTTTAATATTAATCCGGGCGAAATCTTGCTGGGCACAATTTTCAGCTCAGTAATGGAGGGCTTGAGTCTCCCAAATCCCACATACCCTGGGTGCGCATGTGAAGCCTAAGCAATCTCCCCCCCCCCTTCTCTCCCCCCCCCAACCCGTCTCCAAATCCGGGGTAGCAAACAAGATCCTACTCTGGTTGTCCTCCCTGTCATTTTCTTATTATCGCTCTCCTTGAAAGCCCGAGCCATGAAAAAATTTCACAGCCAGCGGCTATCTACCATCGACTACGTCGCTCACAGAACATCTAAAAAAAATGTGCCAGCTAAACCACAGGCTTACTCGCACTCAAATTTCGCACAGAGGTGCCATTCAGTGGTAATTTTAATTTTATACTACAATGTGGTAGGGCACCTGCCTGAACCGGTGATAGTTAATCGAACGAAAGTTCGCATAGTATACAGCGGTACCGGCAGCACCATTTCTAGCCCCCCCCCCCCCCCCCCCGGATTTTGCGGAGCGCTCTTTCTTTCGCGTCTCACGTACGTCTCCTTTTTCTCATTGTGCCGCCGACAACAGCCTTCGCTGCCAGTACAGCTTTTGCGAAACCATCTCTGTTGGATCGGCATCATCTCACACGATGCGAACTTTCGATTAATCTTCATCAACTGAGGCAGATACCGAACGCAAGCGCCGATTAAAAGAAAAATTAAGCTAAATACCACCACAAGCAAGCGGTTTAGTCGGGATATTGTTTTGTATATATTTTCCTGAGCGGCGCAGCACACAGTATTTCCTTTATGCCCCATACATGCCGAGGCGCTTTTATGCATTATAAAATATCCTTTTCGGTAGTGTTTATTATGTGTGTCTAAAATATTCCTGCCTTATGACCAAGCGCAATGTGAGAACGCACATTCTCTTCTCAGGTTACAGGGAGCAGCAGGACATCTTGACGTCGTATATTGACGCTTCTCAGATCTACGGCAGCAGTCAGAACGACACCACAAGGCTGCGACTCCTTAGTGGAGGTTTGTATCGCTTGTAATGACATGCTTCATTCCTCCAGTGACAATTCCCGCTCTTTAACGTGATACAGTTTCAATATCGATCCGATCTGCTCGCTCAAGGATCTCCCGGCTAAGAGCATTTCAGACCAGTTTCATGTTTGCCGAATTTGACGCATGTGTTCCCAATTTGACGTATCAAAATGTCAGTTTTCTAGGAAGCATCGTTAGTACGCTCAATTCTTTATCAACAAATAACATTCACCTCATAACCTGCTACCTAAATTTCGTCTTTACAATAAGAAATTCAGTTCATTTACTAGTACATGGACGGGTAATTCAAATGTCAATACTGCGCAGAATTCCTGCTCGGGGAAAGCTTCATGGTCCCACAGCCCCTGGCAAACTGGCAAACACCACGTTGTTGTACCTTTATTATACCAGGTGTTTCGAGAAAGCCCGTCACTAATCTTTAAAAAGTTTTTTTCAGCTGGCGAGGTGGGTTTTTACGGCGTTGGCGTACGCCAGAAAAAAACGTGAACGATGTTAACGAGCAGCCTGGTTAACTAATTTCTAATATTTACCATTTTACCTACTAAAGAAAGGCACTTGGAAGAGGTTTGTAGCTGGCCACTAGTGATGTCCGTATCAGTTTTTATAATTTCGAAAACGTGATAATCCTCGGTGCTGTGATGCAACAGATTCTTACAATTTCAGGCGTAATCCGAAATTGCGCGCCGACCGATATCTCCCCGCGCTCCACAACCCCGAATTCCTTTCTGCTGAGCTGGCCTTAATCTTTTCACAGTTTTGCAGCCTGGACAGAATTCACCCTCCCGATCCTAACACCATTCCCACTTCACACCCTCCTCCCCCTCACCGAGCGTTCCTCTTCGAAGTGAAGGTCCTATTTAAACCCGCCAATGATGAACGCTTTGCCTGGACGAAGACAAGTCGTCTTGTCGAAACGTCGGCAAGCACCCTGAGGTTTCCCCTCCCCTGTTCACTTTGTGATTATCAAGAACATTCTGACAAACCTCCTCTCTACAATGGATTCCTACTTGATGGATATTTTAAAGGACTGCCTGCGCTCTGTCACGAAATTCACTATTTGTTGAAGCAATTGAATATTTGCTACTATACGAGTGAAATAAAAATGCGCGATCACACCGGTTGCATCATGCAACAGTAGTTGCACTAAAATGTCCGAAGTGCGGCTCATGCCTCTGTTAATGTACTCTCAATGACCACTTCGTGCAGACTGAAGTACGATATGGACACATGCGAATAAATTAAAAACACACAATAACTACCTTTCCCGTGCAGGACTGCTGAAGTACCAACAGGTTGCCGGTGCTGGTGCTCTTCTTCCCCGAAGTTTTTATCCTACCAGAGATCGGTGCAGCGACCCAAGCAAAGGGCGGTATTGCTTCCGAGCAGGTAATCATTTTACCCTATCGAAGGCGATCGCATAACCACTTTCCTTTCCCTAATGGCCTACTTATAAATTTTTGTTTCTTATACTCCTTATGACTCTTATGTTCCTTATGACTCTTATGTTCCTTATGACTCCTTATGTTCCTTATGACTCTGAAAAGTCTTGACACGTTTTAAAAACTTCCGTAGGCGGCATGTGGAAAGCTGCTTTTACTTGTGTGTTTTTTTTAATTTCTGATTCCATTCGAGTAATTTTTCTGGTGAAACCGCTTTCTGTCTCGAGGTGACGAGAGGGTCAACGAGCATCCTGGCCTCACGTCCGTGCACACCATATGGCTGCGACACCACAACCTGCTCGCGTCCTATTTTGCTCAGAACGTGAACGCGAACGACGAAGCCCTCTTTCAAGTCACCAAGTAAGTCGTTCAGTCTGCGTTCGCCTCGCAGGAGCGCCTGCTTTCTACCATTCTTTTCTTTCCTCCTGAGCGATGTCTTTCAGTGCCTCCCAAGCGTGGTCAGTTTCGCTAAAGCATTGAGGATCAAGCTAATCCTCGTCACAACCAAAGAACATGAGCTCTAACTCTTAGAAGCCTGGTCTCCTCATTTCCAGAGCTTACCTGCCTTATGTACACGGTTTGAAGCTGCCTTTCATGCTTGTCTTGATAGGTCCCTATATTAGGCAGGGTGCTAGAACAGATATGAGAGAAATTTGCGGAGGGGGGGGGGGGGGGTGTTGGCAGACAGAATGTTTGAATAGGCTTAGAGGGAAGTGTCGTCATGCACCATGACTGTATGGCTGGAAGAAGTGTATATTTCTCGTTATGTGCACCAGAATAAGGCAGACTAGGAAAAGCCTACACATCCTACCTACCTTGTTTGTGCGGACGTAATAAGCAGAGTGGCAACAGTTAAGATGATTATGAGTACAAAATACAGCAACTGCTTGTAAATGCACCTAATAAACAGCAGTCCTAAAGCCGCAGGTCTACTCATATCCTGTGAAGGAAAGAGATCTCGTCAAGGCGGCGTAAGTAGAAGTGATGAGAACAGTGAATGTCCTATAATACGCTTCTTCCTCGCTCTCGATAGCAGGAGACAAGTTGATGCAGATTTTTCATTGGCAGGCATGTCAAATGGAGGAACACTTCAGGATTAGCATGTTGGGACTCTCTTTTGAACTTTACTTACACCCTCCTTCTCATGTTTATGCTCCAGAAGCATGGCAGACGAGGAAACGTTGAACGCTTGATATAAGTCACATATTCGCGCACCTCCTTTTCACACGCACCTTCCCCACAGTGACGTCAGACGTTTTCACCGGAACGCAATCTCTACTGAGAACATGTTTACATCAAATTCTGTGTGGTCGCATTTTTAGCCCATTATCGGTCAGTTTGTCAGGTCCGAGCTGACATCTTTTCTTTCAGACGCATCGTGGAGTCACAGTTCCAGCATATCGTCTACAGCGAGTGGTTGCCCGCGGTGATAGGTTCGGCTGCCATGACTAGCTTTCAGCTGACGCCCAAAACAACCGGCTTCACGACCTACGACCCCACAGTGGACGCCACCATGCTTAACGAATTCGCGGCGGCAGCATTTCGCCTCGGCCACACGCTGATCAACGGAAGCTTCTTGCTGTAAGCGATCTATCTACGTCACATTCCTAACCCGTACAGGAACCTCCCCCACAATATCATCAGTGTTTCACTTGTTTTTTTTTCTTTTTTTTAATTTCGTTTGCCTTACGAACTAAGCTACGGAGATTAGGGAAATGAATACGTCTGAGGAAGCAATGAGGAAACATTTTTTTTTCATGAGAGGCTTTACGAAGTTTTCTCGATCTTAGCTGGAACGAAGAGCAGAAATTTGAACACTATGACAACAGCTTCGGATTTTAAGCTGTCTGTTATCATAAAAGCTGTTCACCACGTGGGTACCTTTTAGCATCAAATTCGTTTTAAATGGGTGTAAACTAATCTTTATAAGACCAATCCCAACCTGGTAGTATGGGTATCTTCTCTCGCAACTCGGAATTTTTGGAGACTGATTGGCATACATTTCACACTTAGGGGGAAACCGATAGGGGTGCATGCCCGGTGTCCTTAAACCCCATGCTCTCATGCTACTGTGTGCAGAGACGTACTGGGTCGCCAGCAGGCCGGGAGCGCTTAGCCAACGGGTATTGTGCCCGGATAAACTAGGATTCCTTTGCGATTAACCAAACCTTTCTGGCCAACCCCACAGCCTTGTCGCAACGTCGGATCGTCTATACTTTCTCAGAGTTCATATGGTGCACTAGAACGCAGTGGCTGGTGCGTTTTGTTAATGGGCAGCTTGACGTCACGCACCACCATTCCAGACCTGCTTAGCCTGTGTTATTGGTTGCTCAACCGGCGCGTACTTTCAAGTTGGCAACCGAACGAAGATGAGGTGTTGTTACCCCGCGGTAGCGCAGTGGCTGTCGCTTTCAGCTGCTGAACTCAAGGACACGGGAACCAATGCTAGGTGTGGCGTGCTCGTACTGAAGGAAAAGACAAAAATACAAAAAAACGCCCGGGTGCTGTACGATGTGTGTGCAAGTTAAAAACCTCAGGTAATCAAAATTAATCCGGAAATCTTCACAACTGCACCGCTCATGGCTTGCATGCAGATACAAAACGTTAAGCTCCACATACAACATCATTTTAACATGACAGCGCCAAGTCACTTATTCACTCCGACTGGCCTTCCTGAAGAAGGCTGTAATCAGCAAAACTAATTTCTGTTGATTACCGCGGCGGTGGCCTAGTGGTCTGAGCATTCGCCTTGCATGCGGGAGGTGCGGGGTTCGATCCCCAGTGCCGCCGGGTACCCACCGGTGATACAACGTGTGCAATCTTTCCCCTGCTCTGGTGCCCGGCTTATTTAGAGTGAAATGCTTGGGAAATTGGTCTTTGACCCCACCTTGAATAGAAGAAAAATACCTTGTGCCATGGCGCTCTTTGGCCACAGATGCCCTTGTGCCATAAAAATCCATCATCATCATTAATTTCTGTTGATTCCTCAGTGGAGGTTATGGCCATCAGAGGTGAACGAAGCTATTTACGAAATGTGTGGTTCTCTTTATAATCAAACCGCTAAGGACGGAGCGCACGGGCACGTATAGTTTAATATTTTTTGCTTCTTTGAACGTAACCGAAAATAGCCAAAATTGTTATGATACGTTATTTAAACGCCGGTGTTGAAACTCCGGAAAACATCCTGAAGCGATTTATCCTGACGTGTTTGGTGCTCGAGCAACTGCAGTAGCACTATACCGATCTGTGCTAACTATTCACGTGACAATGCATTTCTCGCAAAGGCGCCATTAAGTGTTAGGTTCGTGGCCCTCAATCATTGTCGTTGTACATGCTGGAGATATGATTAATCGTAAATAGATCGTATACGAATGTTCGAAAGTTATAAAATATCATTTCCTTCTCTTCCTCTTTTTTTCCTAGCGACACGGTGAACGGGCTGTTTACATTCGAGCTGGAAGAAAACTACTTCTTTCCTTTCAACTTCTACAACGGTGATCTGGATGACGTCATTTTGGGATTGATCAAGCAGCGCTCGCAGACATTCGACAAGTAAGAATGGTTACGCACGTCGAAACGCCTACATAACTCGCATTTCCGTCAGTAGTGATGCTTTGTAAAACTCAAAAGATTCCGGACTGTTCAGTAAGGAACAATTAGAATACTCTAGGAATTCCTTTCTGGAACTAGAAGAACTAAGGCGCTCACTGAACGACGCGAGTATTTTGTTGTATTCATTTATTCATATTTTTTTGGAAGTGCAACTTGGGCATTGTGGGCATAGTGATTACTCCAAGGTTTCTGCCCTGTGAGCCGGAAACGTGGAGGCTAAAACAAAGGGTTCAGCTTAAGTTAAAGACAATGCAGCTAGCTATGGAAAGGAAAATGATAGATGTAAAGTTAGAGAGACAGGAAGAGGGCAGAGTGGGTGAGTGAAGAAACGCGTGTTATTGACATCATAGTCCAAATCAAGAGGAAGAAATGGGCCTTGGGCAGTGCATGTAATGCGAAGGCAAGATAACCGCCGGTCCTTAAGGGTAACGGAGTCGATTCCAAGAGAAGGCAAGCGTAGCAAAGGTGGCAGAAAGTTAGGTGCGCGGATGAGGTTAAGGAGTTTGTGGGGATACGGTGGCCACAGCTGGCAGAGGACAACGGTAATAGGAGAGGCATGAGAGAGGCCTTTGCCCTGCAGTGGGCCTAGTCAGGATGATGATGATGATGATGATGATGATGATGATGATGATGATAAGCGCTTCCGTACATATCCATATCAAAAGACGTCTCAAATCCCACCGAAAAGAGCCCCTCACGACACCCCGCTCTATGCGTGACACGCAACTAAATTTTAATGCGAAACCATTTCTTGACTCATGGATGGCGTGTACACAAGCTGTGACTACGAGATGTGTGCACGAGGTAACGACGATGTTAAGTAACGATAACCAGGTAATTAAAAGGTAATAAATAAAAAAATAGTAACAGGCATTTAATAATTAATAAAAAATAGTGACAGTAACGGTTTGTAGCAGTATTATTTGTGATAGTAAGAGTTAGTTATAATATCAGTTATTGATAGTGACATCATCGACCAGTCACTTGATAGGAACATGTTCTTAACAACAAGTTGTCGACAAGTAGATGAAGTGACAAAAAGACAAAAAGAACATGTCTAGACCACAAGTTGCGTCGCTCCCTGTCGATTCGTCCTTGGATGCTCGGCTACTGAACCGGAGTTCCCGGGTTCGAACCCGACCGCGGCGGCTGCGTTTTTATGGAGGCAAAACGCTAAGGCGCCCGTGTGCTGCGCGATGTCAGTGCACGTTAAAGATCCCCAGGTGGTCGAAATTATTCCGGAGCCCTCCACTACGGCACCTTTTTCTCCTTTCTTCTTTCGCTCCCTCCTTTATCCCTTCCCTTACGGCGCGGTTCAGGTATGCGCCAATATATGAGACAGATACTGCGCCATTTCCTTTCCCCCAAAACCAATTATTATTCGTTCTTCGATGCCGACATGTGCGGTACTCTAATGCTTTCGCATTTCCGCACGTAAGGAGACTTAAGTGCACGCCTTGAATTTTTTGTAGCAATAGCTACATTACGGAAGCATTTCGAGCTTTCAACGTGGCGGCGCCGCCACGCTGTCAGTCACGTGGTGCAGAGCAGCTGCCGGCGGCGCGGCGCCTTGGCTGATCACGCGGTTCGTCACATTGTTGGTCACGTGACCAAGTTCCACTCAGCCAGCTGTAGCTATCGCGTCACTCCAGGTTTAACCTGAGCTAAACCACCGCCAATTTTTAAGCTCGTATGACCTTTTTACTCCAAATTTTCAAGATTAGCTTTTGAGCAAATATTTTAGTCGAAGAAGGAGCCATAGGATGCATATAGGCAAAGGTCAATGTTGGGTTGTAGTGACTAAAACTTCTGGGGACTGGAGCCAGGTAGACAGTGAAACGAACTGCTCGGCAAACACCTCACAATCTTCTGTCCAGCGAGTCCGGTACCATACGAAACTTGAGTTCTTCAAGATTCTCAGTGCAACATTAATTCCGTGCTTCTTCGCGTCCAGATTTGTGACAACTGGCGTGACGCACCACCTGTATCGGCTACGAAACGAAAGCTTCGGGCTCGACCTGATCGCCATCAACATCCAGAGAGCCCGTGACCACGGCATCAGACCGTACGTGGACTACTTCAAGTTCTGCACAAACGTCGCCGTCACCTCCTTTGACCAGCTGAAGCAGTACATCGACAACAACGTGGTCGAACTTTACAAGCAGCTTTATAAGTGAGCATCCGTTTCCGTTAGTTTTCGACAATACTTTTACGAAATTAACGTATGCGTTGGGATGTGTTGAGCTTTATGCGTGTAAGCAACTATGGCCATCTTGGGTCAAACAAACCGTTAAGTATTAGCTGTCGGGTTGAAAAACAAACACTTTTTAAGTCACAGATTTTTTGTTTTACTCCTGTTAAACAAGCAGAAATCTATGGGAAATCCTAAGGACATTTTCAGCTAGTACCAGCCTAGTTTGGAACGACATGTGTTGGTTGTAAAATCGCACATAGGGTTTTGTTTTCTTCTTTTTTCAAGTTTTGTGCATGACAGAAGGATGTTGTCGAGTGTTAGCTCGTCTCCGAATGCCTCACATGTCGGTTTGTCTTGTTTCAAATGTATGAAATTTTGTGTGAAACGTGTGTGTCTAATGTGAAAGCGATGTAAAATTACTTCGATGAAAAGTTTTCGGTGACTGCATGACTTCCATTCCTTTATGGCCGGCTTAAAAAGGTGCAGTTTGGTGAGTAATAACGTTGGCCTACCGAAAAAGATTATTTTAAGCATAAAGAAATTTATGGCTTCCAAATTATTCCTTAAAATTTTACCATCCACAGTGAATCTCATCACATTCGTGTAATTTAACTCAACGTTGATATTATTTCTATATGTTTGATGCAATGAAAACTACACCAGGTCTTTAAACTTACCTTAACCCGTACTCTTTGCACTAAATGGTCTTGGTACAGAATTTTTTGTCAAGATAACCACAGTCTGTGTGAAAAAGGTCTTTAATTTTTTCGTTTCCATCCATAGTTCCATCTTCGCAACTACCTGTGCATTTTCTTCTTCACTTTTCACGTTTTCAATTATTAATGTATGCAAAATGCATAAACGAGAGTAGAAAGAATTGAATGTCTCCGTCTGCAATTAAAAATGTCATGAAATCTACCTTTTTGCCGCTCTGCCTACTAAAAAATGAAAAACCCACCGCTACACACAATATGCTCGTTGTCGTCTCACACTGCCTTGTGTCACGGTCTAAAGCAAAGCTGTATTACGCGTCATATGACACCGCCTCCTCCTTACCCGCTCCATACAGGGACGTCCGCGACATCGACCTGTTCACGGCTGGCATCTCAGAATTCTCCGTTAGCGGGGGCATCGTAGGCCCCACGTTCGCATGCATCCTTGGACACCTCTTCAGCAGGGTCAAGTTCGGCGACCGCTTCTTCTACGAACACGGAGGCCAGGCGGGCTCCTTTACCTCTGGTACGCACATCTTGCTTGCTCACCTCACAATGAAATTAATCCTAATAAGGGATTTCTACTTGCATCTATACCTTTGCTTTCGACAGGTCTGAAAAGTCGAACCCCGCCCAGTCAGCATGAGGGCGCCCCTCAAAGTCCCACCTAGCTTGCATATATATGGGTTGCATCGACGTCATAGCGGAACGCCAGTTGTGAGACCAGAAGCACGGCGGAAACTTGCGCATTTCGCTAATCTGCTTATCGCCAAGTGGTTCGACGTGCACTGTAGAAGTTGTGCCTTGTACTCAGTTATGGCACCCATTACGTAACGTCAACATTTGTATAAAACGGAATAGATTAAAAAATGGGTTCAGAAACGAAATATTCCTTTGCAGAATAAGTGCCTGCTCGCAGCCTTCTTCAAAGAGCAAATCATTATTTCCTTAAAGCTGCTGTCGTGGTGGCTGCGTGGTTATGCTGCTCGGCTGCTGTCCCGAAAGACGCGAGTTCGATCCCGGCCGCGGTGGTCGAATCTGGATGGAGGCGAAACGCTAAGGCGCCCGTGTACTGTGCGATGTCAGTGCACGTTAAGGACCCCAGGTGGTCGAAATTTACGGAGCCCTCCACTGCTGCGTCCCTCATAGCCTGAAGTTTTTTAGATTTTTGCGAGCAAAGAGCGATTAATGATGAAGTCGTGGAAATTCATAACCTTTATCTGATGTTTCAATGCACGGGAATTAATGGGTTAAAGATGATAAACCTGTTTACCGTAGCGTGGTTACGTGTCATGTCTTCTTCCTCTGACCGTCGTTGTTTGCCTTTAGATCAGTTTACTTCAAAAGTTCCCTGAAGTGGTCATTCCCACTGTAGCCTCACAACGGCTCTCCTGACGCTACACTGAGCTTAAGTCAAGCCCTATTATTAGGGGTACGACGTACATTTCCTGCAGGAGTAAAAAAACTAAGAAAAATAGTTCCGTACAGTGGGAAACGCTACGCTCTTACTACTGTCTAAGTGAGATGAAATGACATTCACGTTCTGTGTATTTTTGTTTCCATTGCCTGCAGCCTCACAGCTGCGTGCTCTTGTCTTGTTGCCGTGAGCCTTGTTCACATTGCTTTCAGTACAGTATCGTGTTGTACGCCCCAACCGAATGTGCACTGAGACATGCCATTTACATTTGCAGCCCAGCTGGCTGAAATTCGCAAAACGACATTTGCCAGGATAATATGCGGCGCCAGTGACACCATTCAGTCCTTGCCAAAGAACGTTTTCCGCCCTGTGTCAGCCAGGTCAGTATAAATTTAGTTATTTTATTTACATTTATTCCCTGCTTGTAATTGACAATGAAAGCTTCGGAACAGGCCCTTACTCCTGCAGAACTCAAGGTGATGTGCACAGAATATTTTTACATAGACCACTTAGAGAGGGAAACTCAATTTCTGTCACTTTCCTCTCAAAGTTTCCGCCTCTGATTCGGCCAATTAAGCCGAGTTCAGTAGTTGATAAGGCTCATAGTAAGAGCTCAAGAATAGCTTGTAAGGTTGACATCATTCCTAGCCGTTTTAACTTTCCTGTGGTATACCTACGAGGTTGAAGATATGGACTCTTAAGAAAGCTCAGTACTCCCTAGGACGGAAAAAGGGCAGTAATCCAAACAAGCTTAAAACATACACAGTGCCACAAAACATTCATCATGTGAATTTAGGGTAGGTTATGTCATACCCAACATGACGTACTTTTTTTACAAAGCTTTAGCAGCTCTTTTTTTATTTTTTCGCGAGCCTTTCCTTACATGATGAGTCTGACTGCACTTGCATATGAAGCTGTTTATAAGTTTATATCGGCGCGCACAGTATAGCCCTGCTTATCGACCTATGGCCCTTTTAAGTGCGCGCCGGCTTTTTTCGAATTTTTTCCCGCCTCACCTCGTGGGTATAGATCTATACGAGCTTGCGGCCCATGACTTCATAACCCGCGTTTACCTATCTGCTCTACGCCCATTTTCTCTAAGAAAACGCATCTCTTCTCAGCTAATGTTAAACCAACACAATGCGGAATGCGATTTCTGTTTTCGCGCATTACTCCTATTCTTGGGTATGAGCGCTCGTGCATGATGTCGGTTTGTGGACACATCAAGCTTCCTCTGGCTGTCAGGGTTTAACAACGCCCTGTTTTATGACCCTGTTCTAATTGGCCTACTTTTCAGCAATCCTTCCTGTCTGTGCACATTAATATCGCACACAGATATGCGAAAGTGGTTTAGCATGGATCGTAGGTGTCGTTACTGAAAAAAAAAAGACATGTTCGGTCGCAGCCTCCGTAAACTGATTTCTACCAGCACAAGTGTGTACGCATGTATTATTGTGAACATAGAAAAGCGCATGAAGCCTAAGCATGCAGTGATGGTGGCGTCAGAATATTTTGGTGCTCCTAGAGTAATCCGTGTCGTACGCTGTCAAAGCTGCTAGCCTCACAGGTCTGTGTGGTGCCCTTTTCCTGTTTTTACATATACCATACATGAATAAAGGAGCTGATGGCGAAATACGCAGCCCTACGCATGATTCACAGTCGCTATGTTGTTGTATAGTTCTGTGCGTGGGACCTATTTTTTCAACGAGCTACGTAATCTACAGGCTGATCATCACTCTTATACATGCCCAATGATTCTGGAGAAAAAGATTTTTGAAGGGTAAATAGTTTATGAGCGAAATTTTTTTCAAATATTGTAAGATTTCAGTATAACAATCAATATATCTACAGATCTGCCGTTGGCAAGCTTGCATTTTTTTTGCTATTAACGTTTTTGCTATCGTCAAAAGTGTTCCTAATTGGTTTTCTATGGCTGTCTTAACTGCTCGATGCGAGTGATGGAAAAATTATAAATGAAAGATTTTGCTACATATCGAAAGTATGGACCATTACCTTCAATACTGCTATACCCGTGTCCTACAGTTTTGCAATAATCAAAATTTTCGTCCAAGAATGTTAGACATGTTCGAAACTTGTGTGCATGTGGCCTACACTCGGATGTTATTTGTACACACCGTGATGTATATATGAGTGGTGTTCACCTGAACTGTAGACTGTTATCAATGTTTGCCGGGCATGTTCAGATGCTGCAGGACACTCCACATGAGCATGAAAGAATTCGAACGCACAGATTCTAGTCATTTTGTTATGGTAGCGTACACTGAGCCAGCCTCGGGCTTTGTTCGCCCGGGCACAATGTGTTTTACTTCATCGCATTAAAGGAATGCAACGCTTTACGAAGCATAGCTCGCTTAGTGAAGTCAGGATGGGGAGAATGCAGCGATTTTACTCCAGATATAATTCAATCTGTTTATATTTTGGCTTCCCAGCTTGATGAAGCCTCCCAGTTGTACTTGCGGGATCAAACACTTGGTCTGGATGGATGATAAGTATAGAAAAGAAAAAGAGGAGAAGATCTGTTGCCTTATTTTGGTTTCGGACCTGGTTTAGCAATGTGGCAACGCATGAGAAGGGATTCCCGGTCACAACGCCTATGTGCAGGTCAGGCTAATGTGGAGCCAACGATAAAATAAACAAAAAGCAATCTCTTGACAAATCTTGGATGGGGCAGTCCGTGCGTTCGGCACCAAGTGACATGACTAAGTAGAGTGGAGAGTTGGGCGAGTCGGTACATGATTGTAGAAAGAAAACCAGCGCAAAGGAAGGAGACACAGTGACATGACTAATTCACGCTACTCACGAACTAATCACACTGATCGCTAACCACCGAAATTATGCTTGGCTGAAGGCCGACCAAGCATAAACCTTAACTGCAAATGCGCAAATGTTCCCCTTTAGGTCTGGCTCGGTCCTGACTGATGCCAGTAGGAAGGATTGCGTATAAAGCTGCAAAATACTGGTGCTACTAAGTGTAAGCATTTGCTTTTCGAATCTCCGTGTTTACTAATCTACTGAATCTTTTCTTGCTCTGGCTTTCGCAGCAATCCGGCCGCCAGCTGCTCGAACGGAATACCGGCGCCTAACTATTCGCTATGGCTTTAGTGAAAAAATGCGTGCAAACTGACATCGCATTGCAGCCTACCCACTAATAAACTCCTTCGCACTGTCTCTTTCTATTCACTCGGAGTCTTAATTTTATCGCAGCCTTCTTTGAATTTGCGACACGACATCCGTTATTTAGCATGCATAGATCGACAGGTAGCGGGTGTTTTTTTTCATGTTTTGTTCCAGTCAAAAGAAGGCACTACAAGAGCACGTGTGATTATTGCAAATGTCCGGGGAAAAGTCTTACTAATCCTGTTTTACTGTTCCATTGCTAATCCCTATTTTTAAATAATACAGCTAATTGATGAAACAATGCTACATTTCATTCCTTCATGGCATCAACTTCCCACATTCAGGCTCTCTTTCTCTAGCATCGCATTCAAATATAAGCAGGGTACAGTGAATTGCATGCCGACGTTCGCCTGTCAACAATTCGCACGTGGCAACTTGACTGCTTACTTAGCCCAACATTTCACAGCATGTTCCCGATCATTTGCTTTCAATACGCACGTGGGCATCAAGTGGATGTTACATCGTTTATTTCTGTTGTCTCACGATTCTGGGTCAAAAATACAGCAGCACTGGTATCTCCATTCGGCTTTGTCCTTAACCGACATACGTATACTCGCCAGCCATAGCGTGAGAGAACACCTGGATAGCGGTACCCGGGATCTCGTTGCAAGAAAGTGTTCACACCCAGAAATTCTGGACATAAGCATTTTTCAACAGGAAAGAATTCATAAAAACAATCTTCTGGCGTATTATAAGATTTCACTATGCCACTCAATACAGCTGCAGACCTCCCGTCGGCAGGCTTGCAATTCTTGCTACTCGCTGTCGTCAAAAACGACCCCCATTCGTTTTTGTTGTTTTTTTGCGGAAGTCTTAACTGCTCGAAGAGAGCGATGGCAAAACTTTAAGAGAACGATTTTCCTACTCATAGAAGAATGCGCTATTACTTTCAGTATTTTCATAACAGTACCTAACAATATTCCAGTATTCAAATTTTTTCTCCCGGAATGCTGGACATGACCGCTGCCAGTGTACGCTCCGTTCACATTCGAACGCTAGAGTAAAAAATGTAATACTATCACTTGGCTTAGGAAAAAGTTAAACAAACCGTGACACCTAACTGGCAGGTTTATCTCTCACTGTGTGCATATACCCACGTGCTATCGCGATAGAAAGAAACGCGAACAACCCGGCACCGACACACTCCGGTGTTGGAATTTCTTTTGAGACAGTGGGCAGTCTGCTCACACTCTAGCTGGCAGGTTGTGATCACGTGACCTTGTCACGTGACCTAGGATGTAACGGACGGACACAATCACGTGACTTATTATGTAATGGACGGACATGGTCACGTGACCTAGGATGTAACGAACAGACACCACGAGGTCCCGTGACCGGACGCATGGTCACCGCGAGTATGAGCCATTAAAGGCTTTCGCCTTAAAAATCATTAACTGCCACCTGCTACAGTGGTCCGTTTGGTAACAATTAAGTGGGCAGCTAGTGCTGGGATCTAGGGCTATCGCTCTCTGAATGTCATTTCTTCTCTTCCACCAACAAACTAGTGTAGTACTCTAATAGTATAAGATGAATCGGGTAGTGAAGAACCCCCATGTGGGGTATGTGCCATGTCTTAAGAGGACGAAGAAGAAAAAGAAGAAGAACGGCAGATCACTCGTGCAAGGCCCGCCTATCATGTGTGAGGTCAACAACAACAACAACATTAAATTATTCCTTCACCTTCAGCCATGTTTTCGGGTTCTTCGGCTTGCCGCCCGTGAAAATATTGTTAACGGAAGCAAACCATGCCAGTTTATTCAACCATCTTTGTAGAATGACTCACAGGAACATAGCACAAATTTAACCGCAACAGCAATTCGCTCCCTAGAACACGACATTCTACGGAGCTGTTTCATTCAATCGAAGACTTCATGCATGCAAATTTCATTTATTTCGGTTTGGCCAATCCGGTTTAGAAGTGTATACTGGCGAGTAAAAAACCAAATAATAAAAATGAGAAGAGGCTCAGTTGCATCTTTTTCCTTTTTACATTTCTAGTTGAACCATGGCTTTGAAACAAAACATGCCTTTCGTTTGTACTACTGCCCGTTAGAGCCAAAAATGTTAGCTTAAGCCGCAAGAGGCACATCACCAAAGTGGAACGCATTTTGCTGCACACACTCCTGAATACAGACTTTCAAGGGGTACCAAGGCAGAAGTCTATTTTCCGCAAAAGAATGTCACAAAAAAAGAATTAGAATTATTGCGTAATACAGTGCATATCTCACTCTAGAATGTAAATCATTCAGGAATCAACACTGCATTGGCGACAGCGCGCACAGTGAGTACAAAGAAAGCCACATTTGGAAGGGAGACAAAACATACGGAGACCATTTTTTCTTCGAAATGAATTTTAGTTTCTTCCAATCCCGAGATCTACGATTGCTGAAAATTTTAGTTTGACAACAGGAGCTCTTCGTGCATGCCTTGCACAGCTATCAGTCCAATTTTCTCGTTCACAAACCGTCCCACGGACGCTATTTCCCCATATCTCGAAGATCCGTTGGGGCACAGAATGAAAACGTCGATGAGCTGGGTGTCACGTCCACATCTGTGACGTATCCCTGCGTGTCACTGCTCTCGTCTCGTTCAACCTGGACGTTTGCCTGACCTGCAGCCTGATTCGTCAGTTGTTCGACTCTTCCCTGAGTGGCGGGCCTTTTCGCAGTTTTTCCCTTCACTACAGTTCCAGTTTTCGGTGTCTTCTTTCGCGGTTTCGATACCGTCTCGGATGAAATACCTCCAGTCTCTGGGGTCGAGGTCCTTGCTACCTCCTTTGTCCTTAAACCTTTTCCTGTCCGTACGGTCTTCCTTGTTTCTCGATTCTCCACCAGAGTGCTTGCCGACGTAGTACTTGCGGTCATTTTCCCTTTTTTTCCACGACCCTTGCCCCGACTCGTCGACGGGCTTTTGTTGCGGCGTTGAATCTTCCGGGGTTTTCCGCTTTGGCTGGATGTCGAACGGCGGCGCTTTGGTTTTCGCCGCCTGCTTACGGTGCTTCCACTGGTAGAGGTTCTGGAACCGTGGTGGTGTCTCGGACGGCGCTGATTTACCAAACTGTTGCTTGTCAGCGACGAGCTACTAGGCTTTCTTTTTCTTCCTGTCCTGCTCTTGTTCCTGCCGGTGCTAATCGTAGACGTTCCCGTTGAAAGGAGGCTAGTTGCTGTAGTGTCCGTACTGCTGGCAGCAATGGAAGTCATTGAGGTACCACTCGACGAAGGATTCACGCTGGTACTGCGACTGCTGAGGCTTCCGTGACTCGATGTACTCGTGCTGGAAGCATCAGGCTTCCCTACAGCTCGGCCCCTTGTCCTGGAGCTCTCGGTCGCCGATGTCTCGCTGCTTGACCTATGGTGTTTTCCACTGCTCTCGCTTGATGAAGAGCTTCTGGCCGGCGGCTTGCGCCTGGTTGTGCGAGGGTTGACTCGAGCTCTCGGTTCAGCTCGAGCTCGGCCCCTTGTCCTGGAGGTCTCGGTCACTGATGTCTCGCTGCTTGACCTATACTGTTTTCCACTGCTCTCGCTTGATGAAGAGCTTCTGGCCGGCGGCTTGCGACTGGCTGTGCGAGGGTTGACTCGAGCTCTCGGTTCAGCTCGAGCTCGGCCCCTTGTCCTGGAGGTCTCGGTCACCGATGTCTCGCTGCTTGACCTATAGTGTTTTCCACTGCTCTCGCTCGATGAAGAGCTTCTGGCCGGCGGCTTGCGCCTAGCTCTGCGAGGGTTGACTCCAGCTCTCGGTGTCGCTCGAGTAGTGACCTTTCTGGCTGACACCCGCTTGCCGGATGAAGTCGAAGACGTCGGCTTCTGCTGCGATGGTGCGTTCGACGCCATCACCTTCGGTGGGCCCCTGGAGGTCGTCGTCTTGGAAGTCGTTGCCGGTTTCCCTCGCTTTGGCGGCATTCTGCAAGCTTGGAAAGGAGCGTCTGAGTAAGGCCTAACCTCCCCTCTGCTTTGGACGAATCGGTGAGGCACGAGGCTGCCCAGAGCTTGGACCTACTTCGAAGCTGGGGTTGCGGACGTCCTACAAGACTCAGCGCTTGGTGTCTGCACGTCTCATCCCTTCTCCGGGACGGGAGCCGCCGGCGTCTAGGGGCTAGTACGTGGATCCACCGCAGCTCGGGAGCAGCAGTGCTGCGCGTGCCACGTTTGCATTCGTCTGCTTTCTTCTCTTCGTCCTATATTTCTCTGCCGGTGGCGCCCTCCTGTAATGGCGAGTGAACGACGATGGCGAAACGATATAATTATCGGCGAGTTCTCGTGAAATTACAATGTGCTAGCAACGTGGAACTATCTACTAGATCACAAGAGAGCACCGTTACTTCAGTATGACCTCACCTCTTTTTTCTCTTTTGTTTGAGGACTAAGAGAATAAGACAAAGAAACCGAAAAAACACCAAAAATGCAGGGTACATCATAGAGGAGCACTGAAAACACAGGACATTCTAAGAGAACAACAAAATTTATGGGATAGAATTCACAGAAGAACAGAAAACACAGGAAAGTCAGCAGACAGAATGTGCAAGCAGACGATGGACAGCAGGAGGCACAAACTGTGGAGCAGATAATTCACGACGACAACCATTTTTTAAATATCAAGTTAGAAGCCCTGTAACAGTTCTAAGGGTCCCTGTATACCCGTTCACTTTAATTTACTGATAAGATTCACCTGTACAAGTTCGTCGGAGGTCCGTCGGAGGTCCGATTCTTATGTCTAAAATATATTGCACCTTACTGCAGTCGCGGATCCAAAAAGGGGTGTGGGCAATAAGGCGATCACCCCCAAATGCTTCTCGGACCCCACTCTCCTCCTTTATATTTGGCACGTTTCTAGCGCGCTGACGCGAATAGCGCCTTCGTCGCGCATTGAGCAAATCTGAACACCTGGGCGAAGAAGCAGCGGAAAGTGGCGAAAAATGCTTCCTCCGTTCATGGGACGTCACACAACCGATGACCCGTTGAAGTTTGCCGTGCGTGTACACAGGCCCAATGGGTGCATTGAATTTTAGAGCGTCGTAGTCGGCGTCTTAGCATGCCTCGTTGCGCGTTGTAGTCGGCGTCGTCGACGTAACACGCCACCTGACACGCCATCTGACAACGCGCGTGTTACGGTGTCAGACAGGTGGCGTTTTGGCAGCCAATACCAGACCGAAGCGCCACCTCCTACGGCGAGAGTGGAGGAATGCACAACCGGATGGTGGCTGTCATGGGAAGTTCCCGGAGGGTGGCTAGCAGGGTAACACGCCACCTGTCAGTGGTGGCAGGTAGCGTTCCAAAAGGAGCCGTTCCGACTCCATAGAGTTTCTTAATATTAACTAGAGGGAAAGCTGGCGGCGCTGCACCTGAGCCACCATGGGCGCTCAAAGCATCATGGGGCGATGAGCCACTTGGTGCGGGACAGTCGATTTTTTTCAGGAACACACAGTGGTGTTACTGATATATCCCATTCCGTATCCGCGGTGCGCCCCGCGCGCAGGCGACTTCAACCTAAACGTAGTGCGCGAAAGCCATAGTAGCGAAAACGCAACAGCACACGACGCCAATAAAAGGTTTTTGTTTTCCGAAAAGCCATGAAAAAAACCTCTTAAAATGTTGAAACGACTACGTTTTTTTATAATATATTCTTTTTAAAAGTGCGCCTGTTAAGCATAAAATATTGGCTTTTGTTGTCTGCAATACTTGGCCAATAGGAGAGCGAGCCATCGCTTATTTTTTGAAAACTAGATTTACATGCTTTTTCTGCTCGTTTGTTGCAATTTATAGAAAGGATATTGAATGTTAGGACATTCTTTATTATCGAAAACTTTGTTTTTTTATTATTTTTTGGTCAAAAGTTGTGGTTCTTCAGTCGGTAGCTCTCCGCCCCATGATACTTAGAGCACCATTGGTGGTTGAGGTGGTCTCAAGGAAGCTCCGTGCAAACTCCCATAGGCGGGACGCCAGCTTTCCCTCTAGTTAATTGTAAGAAACTTTATATCCGACTCCCCTCGTCAATCAAGACGAATGTAGTAATGAATGCAGTAATGCAGTAAGACGAATGCAGTAAAGCAGTAATTAGAATGGATGGATGGATGGATGGATGGATGGATGGATGGATGGATGGATGGATGGATGGATGGATGGATGGATGGATGGATGGATGGATGGATGGATGGATGGATGGATGGATGGACGGACGGACGGACGGACGGACGGACGGACGGACGGACGGACGGACGGACGGACGGACGGACGGACGGACGGACGGACGGACGGATGAATGGATACGGCAGAACCCTTTAAATCGGGCGGTGTCTCAAGCCACTTAGCCATGACATGAAATTTTACTCTTCTCTTGATTTTAGCCACCAATCAGATAACCTTCGCTTGGTTACTTCTACCCGCTTAAAATCTACTTTCCCTTCACTCGCCAAGGAAGTGGCAGCACCATCTGTCGGCGCTGACTAGATCAATCTCAACGGTAAGCTTTCTTTAGAACCTATTACCCCTTATCTCGTACACTTTAATTTTACCCTTGAGAGAATGGAATCACAAGCAAACTTGTCGTTCTCCAGTGCGCTGAACGAACATGTGCCACAGACATTAAAGGCTGCAGTCTCTCTTTGAAACAGGTGAATGTAGCAGTTCTTCCCAACTTTCCGTCCTTATCACTGTGCACACTTTGAAACAGCATCATGAAAAAAAAATGCGTGCCCCTGTATAACCACTTGCACAATTCAATTAACCATCGATAAAGCAAGAAACACGGCAAAGAGCATGCGATGGAAACGGCGCGAACTGACTCAAAACAAATGAAGCCGCAGGAGTAAATGCGAGACAGCAAAATCAATACCAAAGTGAGTTATATTTCGAAGTAATTTTATTTCTGTCAATACTGAAATCTCTGATTGCAGATACATTTCATTTGAGAAGACCAGCTCTTGGAGCATGGCTGGCAAAGCTTTTACCAGACCAAAGTTCTTCAGCCCAAAGCACTTTCATAGAGGCAGCTCCTCCCGGTCCCGAAGATCCGTCTAGGAATTAAATGAAACAAATGAAAATATTGAGGAGCTAGGTCTGAGGTCTATAACGTTTGCACTTCCTTGTGTGCTACTGCCATTATCTGGTTCCACCTCGGCTTTTCCTTGGTCTTCTGGCTGTTTATTTGGTTGTGCTCGTATCTGCGTTGTGGAACTTTTCGCCGTTTTCTTTTTCGTAGTAGTTCCTGTTTTCAGTGCTTTTCCTCTTCGTTTCGATATTCTCGTAGAACTAATACTTCCAATTTCTGGGTTCAAGATCCTTCCCACACCCTTCGTCCTTACGCCTATTCCTCTTATTTCCGTCCTTACAGTCTTCCTTGTTTTTCTATCCCCCTCCACAGTGCTTGCCGAAGTGGCACTTGTGGTCTTTATTGTTTTCTTTCCAGATTCCTTGCCTTGGCTCCTTGACGAGCTTCTGTTGCGGCGCTGAATCTTCCTGGGTTTTCCTCTTTTGCTGGACATTGAACGGCGACGCTTTGGTCTTCTCCGCCTGCTTACGGTACTCCCGCAGGCTGACGTGCTTCTGGAGGTGTGGTGACGTTTCGGACGTCGCTGATTTACCAAACTGCTGCTTGTCAGCGACGAGCTGCTAGGCCTTCTTTTCCTTCCTTTCCTGCTCTTCCTCCAGCAGATGCTAATCGTAGATGTTCCTGTTGAAAGGAGGCTAGTCGCTGTAGTGTCCGTACCTCTGGCAGCACTGGAAGTCATTGAGGTACCGCTCGACGAGAGAAGCGCGCTGGTACTGCGCCTGCTGCGGCTTCCGTGACTCGATGCACTCGTGCTGGAAGCAACAGGCTTCCCCACAGCTCGGCCGCTTGTCCTGGAGCTGTCGGTATTCGATGTCTCGTTGCTCGTACAATGGGTTGTCTTGGACTTTTGCCTTCGGCCACTGCTTCCTTGTGATGAAAAGCTTCTAGGCCGCGGCCTGCGTCTTGGTGTTCCAAAGTTGACGCGACTACTGCTTGTCAGAGATGAGGTGCTGGAACTCAATTTGCGTTCTTCCCTGCAATTGCTCCCATCGATGCTACTCGTAGACGTCCTCATTGAGAAGACACTGCCCGCAATAGCGTCCGTACTGCTTGCAGCACTAGCAGGCAGCGAGATACCGCTTGACGAGAAATTTTCCCTCAAGCTTTGCCTGGTACGGCCGCTGTGACAGGATGAACTGCTGCTGGAAGCGTGAGGATCCCTTCTGGATATGCTTTTTGTCGCGAAGCTGTCGGTTGTCGATGTGCTTCTGCTAGTCCGTAGAATCGTCTTGGCCATCTGCCTTCGGTCACTGCCTTTGCTTGATGAACAGTTTCTTGGCCATATATTGCGTCTAGGTGCTCGAGGGCTGACACGACTAATGGATGGACCACCCGCGCCTTTGGCTGTCTGTTTACTGACAGCCCGCTTACTGGCTGGATTCGATGACCCCGACTTCGGTTGCGAAGGAGTTTTTGATGTCGCCTTCGTTCGGTTCCTGGAGGTCGTGGGTTTGGAGGTCGCTGCTGACTTCCCTCGCTTTGGCGGCATTTTATAGGACTGCTCCTAAAAGGATGCTTTCGAAAGAAGGTGCCTAATTTAGTCCAAACTTCTTCTCTCCTCTTGACAAATCGGAGAGTCACGAAGCCGCCCGAAGACCGGCTCTGCTGCGAAGCTCAGGCTACGGTTGATCTTGGGGACACAAGGACGAGTGGCCAGTGTAACGCCGCACGTCACCACGACGACCATGAGCGCAGGCGCTCAGCGTCTGGTGCTTGGGACTACCGCAGATGAGGCGGCAAAAGATGAAGGAGCCCCAGTGCGTGTATCATATCCACATTTCTGGACGTCCTCCACTTCTTCGTGTCTTTCTTCAGGTCTATCCGCTTCCTGCAACGAGATGAGAACGACAATGGGAAACCAATAAAAGAATTCACATTATTGGCGTTAAATTGTTGTATACTTTAAGCACTAGCACCAGGAATAAATTGAGCACAATAGGAGACAACAAAAACTGCACAACTGCGGTGGACATTGGGGTCCTGAAATAAGGACTCCACCCAAAATCTGTATTTTCGCCTCTCTATCCTACCTTTTTAGAAAAAACGTTTTCTACTGCAGGGAAGCTCACAGCACATAACACCCAGCGGGGAGATTATGCATGTAGTCCAGTGATGATACGAGGGAAAAATTTGGTCCCAGATAATTAACCAAGAAAGCCACGCCAGTTTAGGCGAGAACAAGACTAGAAAAAGACGAGAACGATGAAAAGACGAAACGCGAGTTTAACGAAGCGCAACTGAAACTGAAATTAGCGCCGATGATTCCTTTAGTGCACTACAAAAGCTGACTTCAGGTACAAGAATACTTATTAACGATGGATTCCCATCGGGGCGTCCGATGAGCCATCCAGCCATGCGGTGGATATCACTGGGTTCTACGCTATGAGCGAGAAGACAAAGAGGAAGAAAGCGCGCTGTTCATTTTGGCGACAGGGGTCCGGCGGCCTTGCCAAGTCGATGATGTTCCGGCAAGGTAGTGTAGTAAACTGGACATGCTGACACCGTCTCTAAACAGCAGCGCAGTTGTGTCGCCAGCTCCGTATAATCACCCCTCTAAGCTAACTACACCGCGGTGAATTGTAGCGCCCTGCGCATGAGCCTGCTGTTCGGAGTACCTTACGCTATGTCGTCGACTCCGTCGGACAGCAGTACCAACAGCGGGAAGAAGTTCCGTAAAATCGAAAAAAGACGAGGGCGCTCAGAAGACGCCAGCAGTTCGTCGACCCTTGAACATTCAAGCAAGCGCCGATCCAAAAGACGACGTCACTCGAATGACCACTCGCCTTCCTCGAGCGAAAGCAGCCGCTCGATCCATCGGTCGTCCCACAGAAAGCGCCAGATAAAACACTCTTCACCTAGTCAGCGCAGGAAATCCAGTAAAGAATATGACTCTCGGTCCAGTAGCTCATCAAGCCGCAGCGCTGCGACAAAGAACAGGTTCAAGTCCAAGAAAAAGCTCAGCCCATCATCCAGCGGTAGCGGTACGGAGGAAGAAACATCGAAACGAGCAGGTCAGACACACGGCGCATTTCCAATAAAAGCCAGCGAGAACAACCTCAACAGCAAACGGCGCCGTCGAATCCCTAATACCTCTTCCAGCAGCAGTGTACGGAGTGATCTTAACTCCAACAGGCGCCGAAATCATAGGACAGCTTCGCCCAGCGATAGCAGCCGAAGCAGCATGGACAGTGCAAATGACCAGGCGGGACCTACGAGTCTTGTTGCGGAGCAAGACCCAGGACCGGCAGAGGTGACCGCGGGGTTGCAGGCGCGTGGAAACGGAGCACGAAAAGCTAGGCTAGCGGCCGTCCGTAGTATCCGTAGTGCTACGCGAAAAGGCATATCGGACCCTTCGAGCGCAACAACGAAGCGACAACAGAACCCTGTAAAGTCGGCAGCAGAAGTGGAGGTGGTCGGAAAAAAGCGTAGGAAAGACAATCTGGAAACTACCAGCAGCCCGGCAAGTAGAAGTATTCTAAATGCTAACACTACCGAAGCGGAAAATAAACCATGCCTGATTCAAAAAGAACCTTGCATCGACGACGGCAGTGCAAACGACCAGGCGGGACCTACGAGTCTTGTTGCGGAGCAAGACCCAGGACCGGCAGAGGTGACCGCGGGGTTGCAGGCGCGTGGAAACGGAGCACGAAAAGCTAGGCTAGCGGCCGTCCGTAACCAAGCGATAACCACACTGGTTCAAGTGGGAAGAAAGGGCTTTTTAAGCCACGGCTCCAAGTCATCGCCTTTGGATGCAGCTGCTAGTCAGGTCCCTCGGCAAGATACCTCTGCCAACCCTGGTCCCGGGCAAGAGAACGGTGAGCATGAACCTCCAAAGACCCAGCCTCCCGAAGAAGCACCACCAGCAAATGGACCTGCTTCGCGAGCACCCACTGATGAAGTGAACATTAATGAGATGCTTGAGATCGCTTTAGACACATTGCTATTGGTATCGACGCTCATAGTACTCTATATCGAGCTGCAAGATGCTGAACCAGACCAGCAACAAGACAATACAAACGGCAGTTCGTGAGCTTGACCGCTACGAGTAGGTGTTAGGGATTAAAATTCAACCCAAGAGGCGATAAGTAGTGAATCAGAGTACTATGTCCCAAACCTTCGCGAAGGGAGAGTTATTCATTAAATGCTGCTGCGTCGCGCCTTCTTATATGATTGCTCATTATTGTTGATGTTCTGGAGTCAAAGAACCGACGGCTAAAAATCCAGGTGCACGCTTTACAGCGCCATAGTCGGATACAACTCAAGAACGAAGCCATAAATGCCCCTAAAAGGAAACCCTCCAGCTAATGGCGTCGATCGATGATCTTGATTACTCTGCTAATCTGATTATTTCATGGTCGATTTCCCTTCATCTGCCACCTCCTGAGATGTCGTGATAGCAGGTCACAGGATTAATCATCTAGTTAGCGTCGGTCGACCCCATTGGCTGGAACTCTCCTTTGAGGGGCATTTGCCGCTTCTTTATTTAGATATATTCAGCTATAGTTGCTAAGGATAATGTTCTAGGCTTTAACGACCTTATTGCTGCTGCTGTTATAACAAGGTGCCGTGATTATCTACCATTCGTGAACCGGAGACCACGTAGTCACGTGGGAGTAAAATAACGTGACTACCACGTGCACAAAACCCGTGCTTCGAGCCTCGTGGTAATTCGTTGGGCGTTGGGTAATTATCAAGTATATTTCATATCCACGAGAAAGACTCATGCTAGCATCTGCTTTCAAGTCTCTTGACACCAGGCCCCTCTCGAAGGATTTGATCCTCGGCGCTTGGCCAGATAGTCCGAAAACTCTACAGCCAACGCGAGCGCTCTCACGCTTTTTAAGTGACACGGGCCTTCATTCGCGTTTGTGATGTTAGAAAGTGTGCCTTGTCATTTTTCATCTCCCTCCTCCCATCATCATCATCCCCCATCGTGACCCTCTTTTTCTCCTCTTCCCGTTCCCCAGTGCAGAGTAGCAGGCCAGATATTCATGTTTCCGGCCAACCTATCTGCCTGTCCCGTCAATAAACCCTACTCTCTCTCTATCTCTCAAGCACATTTAAGAGGCCGACCAGCCACCCTCTGGATGATATTAATTGGGATCACCCAACTCCAGATTCCAAATACGGCATTTTTAGGCTTCTGACAGAAGTGAAGTTGCCTTCTTCTTTCTCCGTGACGCTCACAACTAAACAAAGATGACGACGAATTTAGCAGGGATCGCGTGCTGCCTGGAGGTAGAAGAATCTTGCCCTGGCGCAATGGCGGGAAGGGCGTCCAGGCCTTCACCTTGCGAGGCCGCTTACCCTATTTTCGTCCACTGATGCGTCCCAAAATTGTGCATTCTGTAAGTCGTACCCAGTGGGCACCATGACGACGGCGAACTCTGTGGGTGCACCCTGCAACGGACGGCGCGCCCTACAGGTGTTGTCCTGAACGAATCTCGAGCAGGTCCCGGTCAGTGCAGTCACGGCCATTCCGACCTGGAGCCGATTTTATCAGTTCACTCGTCCGGTACTTCAGCGGTGGTCGTCTGGGTGGCCCAGTGGTGAGCTAGCAGCTTTGAGCCCTCAGCGAAAGCTTATCGCGGGACCAACCATGCCAAGCGACTTGTCCTCTTCGTCCAATGGCTCGTCCAAGCGCAAGTTGACTACAGGAAAGAGCGCGGCGAAGAAGGCGGCACCTAAGCGGACACGAAAGGCACGGAGTCCCGCTTCAGACTCGGACGATGCTTCGCCCCGAAAGACGAGGAATACTAAAGCAACTGCAACGAAGGCTTCGACGAAGACAGAAAAGGAGGACCAAAATGCTGTACCCAAGTCAGCTGCGAAGACAGGGGCGCGAAAAAAGGCCATCAATACCATCTCCCGCGCCATGAACGCCGAAGATGACTTTATTCCCACTTACGAGAGTGGTCCACGCACAACTGAAGTCAAGCCAACTAAGCCTGTTCGCAACAAGAGGCTTCCTAGGGTTCCTGGCTCGCGCGACAGCAGCAGCGATGCCCACTCGTACCAAATGAGTAACCGATGGAGTACCTCCTCGACCTTTGGTGGTGACAGCGCAAGCAGCCACGTGAGTAGACGTCACTCCTCGAGCAGCGTGTCTTCGAGCCACGGTCGACGCAGCCAGTACGAGTCACCTAGTAGCATATCTGAGATTAGCCGAGGCGGACGCAAGCGCAAATCCGGAGGTCGCCGCCACCGGTCCAGCAGCAGCGAGTCGAAGAGGCGGAGCTCTAAACGCCATCGTCACTGGAGCCCCACGTCGGCTAGCAGCAGCGAAAGCGACAAACGAAAGTCCGGACGTCGTCATCGCTCCAGAAGCTCTTCGTCAAGTAGCAGTTCTAGACGCAAACGGCGAGCGGAAAAGCGTCGTTATTCCCCAAGCACGTCATCTGGCAGTAGCATCCAGTATATGCGCAAGGCCAAGGCCCAGCGACCCCGATCACGGTTGGCAACCAAGAACCAAGTGAAAGGGCAAAGAAAGACTGCGAAGCCTGCCATTGGTCGGAGCCCTTCTCCCATTACCACGACGATGAAGCTGGCAACGCAGACTTTGGAACAGAGGTTACCAAGTGAAGCGAAGTTGGAGACGAGAAAAAATACTACTGCCTGCACGAATAAAAGGCCGTGGCAGTCGCTGCCAGATGTGCGTGCGTTAAGCAGAGACGACGAGGAGCCGCCACAAGCGACGACGGCTACAATCCAAGAGGAAGCAGCGGCGGACGAAAATCCTGCCGCACCTACCTCATCTCACGAGAGTGCTGCGCATTCTGCTGACGAACAATTGAATCAGGACGCTTCGAAACCACCTCAGGAGGAGTGGACTTTCAGATGCTCGATGATGTAATCGTTATCGATGGACTTCACCCGAATGTGCTCTTTTGGCTACGGCGGATATCAGTTTCCCAAAACAAAATTTTATGGACAGACATCAATCGATTGTTATTAAACCTCGGTAAGCAGGTGCTAGTGTTTGGGGCAAGTGTGACTGAAGCACTCCCGATCAAGCGCTCAAATTCAGAAAAACTGCAATTTATAAATAATCGTCGTTATTTCCTGAGCCGCTCGTGCCTGTGTAATATGTAAGGGCCGGAAATAATTTTTAAGGAATTGAAGTATTAGCTTTATATATTATATGCTGGTGCTGGTATGTGGGTTTTAACGTCCTGAAGAGGTGCATGATCTATGAAATAAATCGAATGTGTTCTCCCAACGCTACGTTTTCCGCCCAAACACATGATCAACGGGCACCTCAGCACACTTTGTAGAAGTCAGACTCGCCGGAAGAGACTAAAGACTCTGCACTCATCAGTCGTCTGTATATGCCAGAGCCAAATTAATTCTTTGGCAGTTGCCTAAGTTAGCATCGCTAAACTCGTTAACTATCGCAACTTACCGAATACTAATCATTTGGTAGTACAAGCGAGCAATAAAAATTGATTAAATGAACAAGTAGTTGCAAGGTGAAGTTTGTGAAAATAGGGCGCTAATACCATTTTGCAGGAGCAGGAGCGCTTCATGAAGGTGCAGGAAGACGTATATTTAGTGAAAAATACAAATGCGATTCATCCTGTGATAAAATGTTTTGTTGATTCAGCCGCGCTCTTGGGAATTTGTGCCATGTTTGCAGCCTGTTGTACGTACCATTTCTACAGGAGCAAACAACACAAACCATGTGTGCATACCGTCAAGAGCGTCCACTACAGGGGTAAAATATTCAAGTCAATGCCTCTCGGTGCTAGACTACTAGTAGGCTCCAAAATTGGTGACGAATGATCAGAGATTGTGAAAAGAGGGCACCTGTAGTGACCTTTGACGACAAAGGACAAGCCCTCGTTGTGATACGTAGCAAAATAGTCAACGCTTTGTTTTTGTTTTCGTATGTGAAGCACTGATGCGTTTCTCACTTCTTCACAGTGTAACGTCCTCTATTACTTCCAGGTACTTCCATTGCGTGGGCTTCTTAGGTGGGCTTCTTAGGAAGATGCCGGCATGAGAAGACTAACAATCACGCGCAGTTCACATTCTCAAGCGTAAGCCCTGCTAAGCTAGTATTTACTGTATCCCTTCAGGACTGTTAAAAAGTTGTCTCTTGGACACGACAGTTCTGCGAAGGGCACCTTCTTTCACTTTGGCATCATTATGCTCACGTGATATATTTATGTATAGCTTAACAGCTACCTGCACCACCGCCCCGCCTGAAAGAGTTCCTCAGGTGTGTGCCCGGTCATTACGGCATAAAAGGAAGAAAAGTTCTTACCTACGCACTCGCGATACGTCCCCGTGTAAGGTCACCACCTAGGACGACCTCGTAAAGCACCCCAAAACCGTAAAACAGAGACTCAATATACTACTTCATTTACCTTGCTTTCTTCCACTACCTTGCACAGACTTCACCCGGCGTTGACTTAGGCTTTAGTTTCGGTCTCTAGTTCACCGTTATTTCGGGACGACGTTCAGCTGAGGTTGTAGATAATTGGCGCTGAAAGTATTTCATGATCAAAGGGCTCGTGTGCTACCGTTTGGTTACGCGGTAAAAAAACATGATATACCCGAATTAGCTTGGTTGTTTTTAAGTGTTGTTGAGCACCACGAAACCTAAACAGATCTTAAACTTACTTCGGCCCAAACTCTGAAATTTTCCACATCCGCAGCTACTCAACAAGGAAGCCTTCAATTCGGCGGGGCCGCCTTAATGTCATTCGGAAATTGTCCTTAAAGAGGTGCCATCAGTGAAAGGTTCCTTGGTGCTTCCTTTGCGTAAGGTAGCTCGAAGCTACCTTAATGCATCCTTTCACACTTTCTATCTCTGGAATGAAATCTCACCTTACTGCGCCTCAAGTGATGCTCGATTGAGCATGCGCGCTGTAGCTTGCCGCTGGCAGGCAGTCAGGCGCGAGTCTGGCGTGAACGCGGTCAGAAGATACCGGCACGGCGGGCTGGCAGAACGGGTGGCTACCGTCGTGACAGCGATTCTAGACCACGTCAAGTTTTGCTCTCATCTGTCGGGATATTTTGCGTTGAGCAAACAAAATTGGAAGAAAGCGTCAGCGCTTCAGTATAATATCATTTCTGTTTAAAAAGTATGCGACGGACTTGTTTTTTTTCTTGATTAAAGGCGTTCGCCTAAACCCTCTAATGCAGGCTCCCTCGAACCCAGACGCGCGCCATCCGTTGCTTATGTTCCTTACGTGGGGAGCTGTCAGATTACGCTCGCTTCGTCCACCGATGTTCTGCTGCAAGGCCGCCTCTCGTAAGGTTAGCAAGTGCTCGAACAAAAGGGAGGCTCTAGAGTTTGAGATTAAGTCCATACAATCAATTCATTTACCTCCTATCAGTCGCTCTTTGCATAATAAAAAGTACAATCAAAGCCTGTTCTGAAATACACAACAGATAGAATCTGGTGACTGTAGCATTTTTAGCAAACCGCATCGAAAACAAACTTCCTATACGACCAATACATCCGGTAGTTTTATTACAAAGCAGATGTTATATTCCCATTTTTGTTAATCAAGAAATCTAGTGTCTTAAGTAGGACGCATGCGTGGCAAGTACCTCCTCGCACTTCGTCGCTGGTTCATAGCCAGGACATTACCACAAGCGAAATGCCAAGCAGCGTAGCCGATTAATAGCGATGTCACCGAACTCTGCTTCGCCTTCAAAACTGCTTCTCGCTTCACCTAGGTGGGCCAACAGGGGGTGTACAATTTCACCACGTCAAACACTCTTTATATCTGCCTTCATTCGGTACTAGTTCTGTATTTAAAAACAAAGGCAGATAGTACAAGAGTGTAATGGGAAATTTCAAACTACTTTCTCATTGTGACCACTGGCAATCCGGATAAACGCTGGTATCATCGTTCAGCTCGCATCGCGCAATCAGCGGTAAAACAAATTTGAGCCGCTATACAATTTTTCTAATTGCTATTTAATTTAATCAATTCCTTCTGCAATTCTTATGGCCTTCAGCGCATTAAAAGTGCATGGACGAAAAAAAAACCCTAAGGGAACTAGGCTCTCACCAGTAGGAGTACTGAACCACGTGGTGTTCTAAGTTAAATAGGCTGAGAGAACTGATGCAGCTGTACACCGTAGGCGTGAGCGGTTAATAATGCTGTTCATTAAAAATAAATTGTCTTTTGTAGTGCCCCGATGAAATCCAAAATGTCTACCAGAAACCCTTAGATAACAGTGTAACAGAAATCATGCAATGCCAGCGATAGAGACAGAGAGAGGCTCTTTAATAAAAACAATATGGAATGTTGCTTTCGGTGCATCCATCCAGGAAATGAAACATCGCACAAAAGCCCCTTGCAGGGCACAACAAGGCGGCCGCATTCTTGAAAGCTTGAGTGAATAGTATGCACCTGTGCTGTTTCTACTAGATTGGTTGTAAATCCCGAAGGAACATTCTAGATATGCAGTGCATTCTTCATGGGGGAATTGTCACAAACAGGATGGTAACCACGGCTTAGCCCTCCAGACACGTGAAAAAGTTCCATTGAGAACCACACGACCGGACGCACGCGCAAGAGCGGTCAGAGGAAAAATAACGCAAAAACAAACCGGCGCAAAAAAGATATATCTGAGCAAAAGATTTCTTTCTGCGTATCTTGTGAACGTCTGAGAATCAGCATTCCCTTTCTCCATCCCAATATCAGCGACAGTTCAAAGTCGTGTACGATACCTACCAGTTTCTTTACTATCCTTCTCAAAAATATCCACCGGTATAGAACAGCTTTGATAAATTGTTCACACGTATTAGTCCGGCTACGGAAATTTGGAGTACGAGCGAACACAATGAGCATACGCCGGCGATGCGTCTCCAGGGGAACCGCAACCGTTGTCGTGGTTCTCTGCGCCATCCTCATTGTCTCCATCACTGTATTCTCTCTCAGACGTGGAAGCTATGGCGCGCTTTTTGAGACCGGTAGAATCAGGTGTCACGCCTCGATCCCTGCCCAAGGAATTGGAAGAGTGGCTTGTTCCACTCCTGGTGTTCTTCGTGGCGTCTGGACCATCCCAGGGCCCGCCATTGATTGAGCGCCGGGGCATTGCCGTGTATTCAGGATACTCGCCGCTGATGGAATGAAGCAGTCGCAAGTCGGGGCCACTAATGATGGACCGTCGTATACCAGGAGAAAATCCGTGATCGCTAATGGACGGTCTTGGGGCTGGACGTCTTGGAGAGAAGTTTCCCGCGCTTATGGAGGGTCGTGGGTTCAGTATACCTCGAGGGTTGCTTCCTACGCCGATGGAACGTTGCGTAGGTGAAAGATTTGAAAGCAAGGAGCTCGTGCTGTTCGAACGCTGTGGTTCTGCCAAGTTTACAGCGCTGTTGGAATCATGTGGAGCTGAGGAGTTCACAAGACAAGCGCCCTTGCTTACGGAGCGTCGTGCAGCCGACAACTTGGGGTACCAGCTTGCAGCACTGATGGAACGTCGTGGAGCTTCCTGCTTAGTTGAAAAGCTGTGAGCGGTTTCGGAAAATCCTGGAGCACCAGTATTGGGAGCAAAGCTTCTCGCCCTGATTGACTTTCTTTGCGACAGAAGGCCCGGTTGGAAACTGGAACCACTCATAGATTGTCTTGACAAGACTGGGGTGGCGGCCACGGCCCCATAACCAGCTCCGGGTGGTTGGAAGGTGCCAGCAAACTGCGGTGGCGCCGTGCTCGTTGTCCTCACGGCTGCCACTGATTTGCGCCGAAAGTCCCTGACGGCACGTTGGACCTGCTCCTGTAATTGCTTCGCCTGCTCGGGCCCTTCGCTGCCGGTGGGTTCAAGCAGTGTAAGCTTTACGCTGGGTTGGCAAAGAAGCTCATTGTAGGAAATCATGGGCGCACCTTGTACAGTACTCTGAAGGGGTGGAAAAGCAGTGATCGAGCTACTGGCCTCTGGCACTGTCAGCGGTGTGGGTGCATTGATTGCCATGTGTCCCTTGCTGACTACACGGTCCCCCTGGCTCACTGTGCTTATCAGCGGTGACGCTATGCCGCCGTACTCGGCTTGCGGTCCCGCAGCTGGCGAGGCAGCAAGACCAGCTGGCAGAACCGCCGCTGGAGGCTGGTAGGCAAGACTACATCCAATTGACTGGGACGGTAATGTGCGTTGTTGAAGGCCAGCGGAGGGCATTACTGAAGGCTTTCCTGTTGGAGTCACAGCAGTATATGGAGCAGGATAAATCTGTGGACGTGTTTCCGATGTAAACTGCGCTTCCAGGCCCGCGAATTCAAACGGGACATCCGGCGCGCCTTGCTCCCCTTGGGCGTAACTGGTCTTCGACGTCATGGCCTTGATGGGCATGCAGCTGGCTCCGAAATTTCCCATCATTGGCAGTTCATCACCATCTTGTGGGAAAGGCTGTATTTCCAACTCGACGGGTAGGGACTGCGGCGAATCTTTATCACGTGGTGTTTCCTTGTGAAGCTTTGCAGCTTTCTCTTTGGAAGGAATCTTAAGCTCTGGTTCTTCTGAAGACGGTTTTCCTTGCGCGAAACGGCTCACCGTCGAACGACGTCGATTCAGCACTACTTCCATGCGCCTCAGCTGGTTGGGCGTGCGGCCGAGTGAGACGGACATGCGCCGTATCACGTCCTCGCGAAGGGGCGGCGATTCACTTCTGATGGCAGCGGCGGCATCCTCGCTGGCGGCAGCCTGCTTTGTCGAGACGTTGATGACCCCGTCTCCTGCGCCCGGGCTGGCTTCCATGCCTCCAGCTAGACTCATATGCTGCGTGTAAATAAAGAAACGCCAGCGCTAAGCTCGGTTTTAGTTCAAGAAAGGCGATGGCTATTTAAATATTCGACAGTTTCCGTTCGCGTCCTATGCTGAATCCTGCCGCGGCCCAAGCAAGCGTCGTTTGGCAGAGCGGCTTTTGGCGGCAATTTAGAAGTAGGTATTTATAAAGAGACTAAGGTACTGTCACGACTAATTTTACGTTTTATTGCTCCGTAATAGCCTTTTTGATTAGATTAGCAGTAACACTTGAAACACCATCTCATGCAAAGAGGTCATGGAGGAGGCCTACCTTAATGCAAAGAACGATTTGCTCGCGAGAAATGATGTCCTTGCAAGCGGTTTTAAACGTCAAGTGATAAAACGAAGTGACCAAAGTTATAAAAGAGCCGTGCATGATATGCTACTTTCGTGACAGTGCTGTATAAGTAAACACCTTTGTTTCTTTTTTGGTAACCAATTCTGTATATTACTACCAATTTAACTTGCGTTTTTCTGTTTCGAAGTCGGTTGCTGTCAAATGCTTTCAATGCTTGTGTTAATTTCGTTGTTTTGTTTTTGTATAGGAGGGCAGGCCTTAGTCAGGTGTTGCATAACGCCTTTTGCCTGCTCGTCCTTGGTTTACATATGTATTGTAAACCAAAAATAAACCAATAAAAAAGATTATGTAGCATCTGTATTTGCTTAAATTAGTGTCCCACAGGGGCTGTTAATGTCGATATAGACGGCTAGTAATATGCAGTGTAGGGTTATATTGTTGTTCTGTTGGCCTCTACTTAAATGGCACATATCTGCATAACGGAATCATACAAGGTTTCGTGATGAGTGCCACGGGTACGAGCCTAATCCGTTTGACACCTCTTTTTCCTCGTCGCTGTTCTGCACTTTTTTATCTGAGAAATAATGGTAAAATGAACTGAGAGATTTTTACGTATTCAAGTTTTCTCTCTTTGCAAGCATTATATATTGCAGTAATGTTGCAGTGAAAGAGCAAGACCTCGAATGCAATCAGCCGGTGAACTTCCTTCGGTGCATTGAGCACTGTTATCTTACTTCGTCAGCGTCTAATGCTTGGCGACCGAAACTGACCAGAGGGCCGCTACCATGAGCCATCCGGACAGTAGTCGTGGGACGCATGCTTATATAAATTACAGATATAGGCGCTTTGCCACGTGAGATCGAATAAAGCAACGTTGTCTAATTAGGTGCTCACTCACGGCTGCTTATAAATGGTTGCTAATGGTTTGTTGAACCAGAACGTTTGGAAAACACGTAGTGGTCCGATGATTTTCCTGCCCGAATTTTCTTCCACTCTCGCTCGAAGACCGCATATGTTTTAAATTTCGCGAGGACTTGCGAAACATATGCTATTACGTACATTAAATCTGTTTTGTTACGTACCTGGTGCGCCGTAAACACGGGAGATATCTGCGCCGGTGACTTCATGTCGTGCTGCTGGAGGAAGTCCAAGTACCCGCTGAATACCTTGGGATCATCCGGACCCCATATAGGCTTCGGATGACAGACATCGGCGAATTTCTGCGCATAAAAGGAAACACGAAAAGGGTCGCATAAGCCTACTTTTTCGCGCGCTGCTTTTTTCTCGTGGGCACGGACAACTTTTACTTCGACTGTTTTAGAGGTGTTTGTGGCCTTTACGGGCCGCTAGGCGCTGTGGTCGACCCTTGGTCCAGGATGTCGCACCTCGTTCCTTGTCCTGCTTACTGCAGGGCCACCAATGCTGACCTCAATGCCGCCGTAAATTTGAAGAGCTACTTACAAGGCGACGATCAAGAATTGAACGCTGCCGGCACAAAGCGCTATGTTGGGGAGGCGGAGTGCATAAGGTGCAGGAGATGCAACGGTACTAGAATGACCCGCCGTAGTTGCCCGCAGCATAGCCTGCCGCTAGGCATTTGCTGTCCCTCTTTCAATAATAGAAACATACTAGAAGGGAGTAATTACTAAGCATTCACTCATGCCTTGCCATGCGGCTGCAAAGGAAAGCTGTACAGTTTTTGTCCTGGGTTCAAACCCGGGACCACCGCTTCACCGCAGCAGTCGCACTACCAACGGAGCTAAACGGGACGGCCAGCATATGGTAGGGCAAGAGTGAATTGATCAATAACTCGAAGTGGGAAAAGAATTAGTGCAGCATACCTTGTTACTTTCTGTGGAAAGTGGGAACGGTTCCAAGTTTCTGTGGAAACTGCATAGCTTTCCTTTGTAGCCGCATGGCGGAGCTCGGGTGGGTGGTAATGAGTAAGTACTTCCTTATTACAAACCGACTCCACCTGGGGGGATTCCCCTAATATATTGGATCACTGCTGTTCCCACTTCGGACCGACTGCTTTGTTCGAGCGGTGGTCTCGGGTTCGTACCCTGCACCATGACGAATTTTTTGTGAACTACGAAGCTTATCTGGAAGTTGCATAGGTTTCCTTTGTAGCCGAATGGCGGCGCTTGGATGAATAACAGGGAGTAATTACTTTTTTATTACAAACCTACTCCACTTTGGGGCATTACCCTAAAGGAATGGACCAATGTGAGAAACAGCACAGGAAATAAAAATCAGAGGAGGAATTTTTGAAAATAATTAGGATCATGGTATTAAACCTAGCGTATCTGCATAGCTGGCACATAACTGCTATTTACCACGCTGTGTATGCGACTATCCTAACTGAGGTTTTCCTTCAATTTAACCTGCTTCAAAGCTGCAATTTGCCGTACATTTCCCATGCACTCAAATCGCTTCTGAGCCTTTTTAATGCGTTCTCGTCCAAATCTAAAGCTAATTTTCAGAATAAAAAGACCTAGCTATAAGCTATGAAAATGCAGATAGTCAAAACATATATTTATTCGGTCTCGAATCCGACAGAAGCGTTTCCGAGTGGCGAGGATTAAACATAAGATATTGATTAAGGTGTTGTAACTACACCTACTGCAACTATTAACAGTTTATTACCCCCAACGTGTAAAATTTGCTGCTGCTACTGTCTTTCTCGTATATTTTATGTTTCTGCGCAGAATTATAAAAAGAGGCCAAAATCAAAAAGAGCAAATCCCTTACAATGATCGAACTGCAGTTCCGATGAGTGGGAGAGATTTGCTCTCCTGTCTCAAGCGACGTCTTTAGTCAACAAATGAGCTTATTTTAGTTCAACCTTTTATAACTATCGTCGTCCTGTCGTCAGTGTTTTTTCTTCTCGTGTCCCTGTCTGTTTGCGCGCTGGTCTTTTCGAATTCTATAACTATATTAAGAAGCATTGAAAAACTAATTATTATCCTGGATAACACACGAGCATTAAAAATTCGGGAGACACTTAAGCTCCGCCTTTAAGGGTACCCAGCGATAGAGTTACTGGTTCTTTTCAGCCGCTTCTCTAAAACAGCTGCTTTTCTGTTTTCATATTCTTGTCTTCGAACTCTGGAAGTTTACGCACACAATGTTACTCTAGTTTGTACTCCAATAGTCAATACGTCTTTAATTCGCTCCACTAATTACCGCCTTACAAAGCCTAAAATCACGCCAAAAACACATACGCTTCACCCCCCCCCCCCCACCTCTGGTGCTTCAGACAAGTCAGCGTGTAAATATGAGGCAGACTGATCGCTTTAATTAGTACTGACAGAACAGACCGTTTTTCCCGAGAAACAGTCCTCTCGCAGTATTCTTTCTTTGGCGTCTTAGAGAGTTTTTATCATTTTTCCTCCCGTTAATCCTTTATTGTTTCGAGATCTCCTTGATTACAATATTCGACTTTTCTCTACAACTTGTCGTAAATATAGCGCCCGTCGATAACTTTATGCATACTGTCTACTACTCTCATGCTTACTCGTCTCCCTATGCACAATCACGAATGTTATCATTTTACGTAATATTGTGACTTTTACAACTGTATATATTGCATACATTATTGTAAATCAACATGTACTTGTTTTATAAAAGAAAGTCTACGTGGACTAGTCGGTAGTGTGCCAAACTGGCTGCCTAAGCTTTGTGACCTCCGATTCCGACTAAAATTTTTGGAACTTTTTTTTACGTAGGATCAATTACTTTATAAACTTGACTTAATTGAGACATACGCCGACCTTTGATTCACATTAAATGTATTTTTTTTTCAATTGTTTTCGTTCTACACATTCACGCGTGATTTCATGCGTGACGCAGGTTTCTCGACACAATGCTGACGCGAGAGCCTTTACGCTGTCATCTTAAACGCCAGTATCAAAATTTTGTGAACGCCGCTAAAGATGTGCAAAACTGGCATGCTGCGCTAGCAACAATCAGCATTTCGTCCATTATGTGCAGCTAGTTCGAGTTGTGTGAAAGCTCGAATAAATGTCCCTAATACCCCTGTCACACGGACACTGTAAAGGTACTTTGAACTAATGCTCCATTACTCTAAGGACGAACGCGCGCTGCCACACGGACGCGCCAAAGGACACCTAGCTCAAAGGAGCTTCGAAACAAGGCAGCTCGAGTTCGTCCTTTGAGGCTTCAAGGGAGTACTCTCTCTCCCAGCGAGTTAACAGCACAAATAAATTGAGAAAAGAAACGTTAAATTTTCATTTTATAAATTCACTTCATAAGATTAGTGGTGTTTTAAAATATAAGATCATTTGTTTTGTGGCAGTCTCACCACGCCATACTCTCGTTCCAGATATACGAGCCATTTGGGCTCAGTGTGGCCAGCACTGTGATGTTATGCTCTGTACTTGGAAAATCATGTCATTATTGCAGTTAAAATTGCATTGCTTTAACTAGAGTCACTAAATAAAGACTTAGAGTACCGGCACTCTTTTCTCTTATTGTTCTGTGCCGCCGCCACGATCATTGGTCAGTTTGCATCACGTGATATTTGTTTACACTGCGACGGTTCATGGGGGCTGCCATTTTGTGGCTTATGCTTTTTCAGTCGGGCAACTGTGGTAGTCCTAGTGCTGCGAGTGCTGCCGGTGACCGACTCAGTGACCAGGGATTCCGCGCCTCGCAGCATTTCAGCTGCACAAGAGCATACGAGGATGCCGTTTTGCTGCGTTGTTGGCTGTTTCAACTCGCAGAATGATGGAAAACGCTTCATGCGCTTTCCGCTTTCCATGCCGTACGGCTACGATCCCCGCCGCAGCGCAGGGTGGCTAACAGCGTTGTTTACAAAATGGCCGGGCCAAAGTTAGCGGCGAGGTCGCCGAAGCGGCAATCTGGCAACAATGATAAACAACAAAATGGCCGCCCCTGCTTACCGCCGTGCTGCAGTGACGGTACTCTAAGTCTTTATTTAGTGACTCTAGCTTTAACATAATACGGTTATAAAACTAATTTACTAAAAAAATGTGACATTTATGTATTTATATGTGCAGTGAGGTTTGCAATTTAAATAACGCTTTTCGCCGATGAGGGCGCTAAAAAGTTCTTGCGAAGGTCGTTCCGCGACCGTGTAGCACGGACGAACTCCCTTGAAGTAGTGCTCCTTTGGGAGCGTAAAGGAGCATTAGTTCAAAGTGCCTTTAGAGTGCCCGTGTGACAGGGGTATAAATCAATTCGAAAGCCCAAAGGCGCTAAAAAACTTTTACACAGTAAAGCTGATCACATATTTCCGTCGACAGACAATGAGTTGCGAGGAATTGTTGGATGCGCGCTCGAACTAAAACAAGGGACAGGGAAGGATAGACAAAACGGCTACTCGTGGCTACTGTCGCATATTTTCACCCCCTTTTTCTTCTCACGCCTTTAACACAGAGGCGCCAAACATTCTGACTTGAAAGCGTTGGCTACTGATAATATCTTAACACAGAAACTTTTATGCAACCTCCCTTTGAAATTAGTACACGGGGTGCAAGTGATGCGTCTCGAATTGAGGACGCCTGGTATTAAACGAATTAACTATCAATACAGCCCAAAAAGACTTAACACAAGAGGACAATAAATACTCTGCACTAGGCGCCTCTCATAACGCCTAGTTGTGAGTAAGGAAAAACGTGGCTCACGAATTTAGCGCCGTATAACTCGGCGTAGGCGAACAGTGGTATCTGGAGCAGGCCGAATGCAGCGAAGCACCAGCCGATCATCTTTCCCGCCGGCGGGTAACGGTAGCTCTCGAAGAACAGCTCCTGCTCCTCGCCCACTGTCGCCATCAACAGCGTCAGCTGCGCACACCCACAAGAGGCAGAGTGGTCTGGTTAGCATGAAAGAATAAGCTCTACAGCGACAGCCGTTTAACGCCCGTTGCCTAAGCTTTCCGTCGTAGTTGTCGTGCGTAACAGAAGGGTGGTTGCCATGGGTACCACTAGAAGAAAGGTTGCTTTGAAAGATGGAGGGTATCCTCAACTATTCCCAATGCAGTACTCAGAGGCCTATGGGAACAGTTAGGTATAAAAGTTAATGAGGAATACTTTAGTAATCTCCGATTCGTTGATGGCACTGCCTTGCTAAATCACTCAGGAGATGAACTGCAAAACATGATCAGTGAGTTAGACCAGCAGAGCGGTACTGTGCGTCTAAAAATTGATGTACAGAAAACCAAAGTACTGCTCAAAAGTCTCGGAAGAGAACAGCAGTTTACAATTGGCCGCGAAGTGCTGGAAATGGTAATTGAATACGTCCACTTAGGGCTGGTAGTGACCGCTGATTCTGATCATGAAAGTGAAATACTAACTAGAAGTATAAGAATGGGGTGCACGGCATGTGGCAGGTCCTTTCATATCATGGATGGCAGTTTACCAATATCCCTCAAGAGGAAAGTGTACAACAGCTGTATGTTACCGGTACTCACCTATGGGGCAGAAACGTGGAGGCTAACGAAAAGGGTTCAACTTAAGTAAAATGGTAGCTGCACCCTTTTTGGGAATTCCGCGCTATTCAAGGATTCAAATATATATAGGCTGTGTAGGTAAAGCATGTTAAGTGTTTTCGCGCTGGAATTTACAATAGTGACGTAATCAACGATTAAATTTAGGCTTCTCGCAAAACCAGAGGAGTGCGGAAGGATGGATGGAAGAAACTTTATTTGGGACAAATTTAAAGTGTTCTTGACCTTTACGGGTCACTAGGTGCCATGGGGTGCTCTTGGTCCAGGATGCCGCACTTGACAGCTTCCAGCGTGGCTCTGCGTACGAAAAATCGTTGCGCTTCCTCGTCCTGGATGGCCAGCAAGTGCTAACACTGCGTCACACTCGGGTGGTCTATTCTAGGCTCTAAGGTCCATGTGACATGATCTAGTGTAGGTTTACCCTGGCACCACGGACATTCGTCTACATATTGTGTGGGGAAAATCTTGGAGCTTGGTGTTACGTCACGGAATGTTTAAAATTTCCACTGCCATCGACCAGCCCCTGCTTGCTTTGTTGGATGCTGCCACACAACGCTCGGTGGCCATTGCCTTCGATGGCGTCGGTTTTTTTTCCTTGAAAGCAAGCTTTTATGCGTTGGAAATGTACCGGTACCTTCGATGACGTCATCTTGCGCCCCACTTAGCGCTGTGCGCTCCGGAGAAGCTTAAAGGTCGTCGCGATTTTAGTCTACGATTACGTAATCATTTTAAATGCTAGCCCGAAAGGTCTTCACATGCTAGTACCTTCAAGTTTCACACATTCGGACGCTTTAAGCTCGTCGATTTCTAAAACATATGCATTTGACCATTCAAAACAGCGGAGCGAGCTATGCAAAGAAAAATGGTAGGTGTAACATTAAGAGACCGGAAGAGGGCAGAGTGAGCCAGGGATCAAACACGGGTTAATGACATCCTAGTCGAAATCAAGAAGAAGAAATGGGCTTGGGCAGGGCATGTTGTCTAAGGGCAAGACAACTGATGGTCTTTAAGGGTAACGGAGTGGACTCCGAGAGAAGGAAAGCGTAGCAAGGAGCGGCAGAAGGTTAGGTGGGTGGATGAGATTAATAAGTGTGCGAGGAAGGGTGGCCTCTGCTGGCACAAGGCATGGTTATTTGCAGAGACATGGGAGAAGCCTTTGCCCGGCAGTGAGCGTAGTCAGGCTGATGATAAAGAGAAGGGATGCGGGACTGGAGGGTGGTTTGCTTTGTGACCATCCAGAGAGAGGAAAATATGGCACGCGCTATCTGCTGTGGCTTTTTTCCGTCGCTCGCAGGTATCAGTTAAGAATGCCATAGAAAACCAACAAGGAACGCTTTTCACGTTACCAAAAACGTTAATAGCAAAAACAAATGCAAGCTTGCTGACTGGAGATATGTGGATATATTGTTTGTTATGATGAAATCTTTCAATATAAGAAAAAATTGCGTTCAGAAACTCTTTCTGGTTCAAAAATGCGTTGTGTAAATTTTTTTGGTATGGAGACACCCCATGCATGACGCCAGACACGAAAAGCCATCCGGCGACTAGAAATGGAGCTTAGTATTGTAGCCTGCGTATACACATACCGACGACCAGTGCGCCTGCTGTTTTCCGCAAGGAACGCGTCCAGGTCACAGGCGTTAATTTTAAATTTCGCCGCCAGAACTCACTTTACTGCTTTCGCACCGCTAGAATCGCGGCACCGGCGAACACGGCTGTACTTCTTGAATCCAATGGAGGGGAGCTGTAATTTTAGATGCAATTTTCTCACCAATGAATGCGTCTTTGGCAGTGGCACAAACATCAACATACTCAGAAAGAGCCTTGGGATCGATATTTACTAAGAGCAAAAATTATATAAATTGTCCTCAGGGTCCGTGTAATGCACATGTGTGCACAGGAGAGTTAGCTATCAGGAAGTTACATTAGGGTTGAGATTACCGCAGGCAGCGTTTGTCCTACACATTTACAATAAGACAGTATCCAGGAAATCGGGACTTAATTCAGCTCGTCCCCCAGAAGCAATGCTAACGGCGAAGCTCTGACCAATACAGGACTTTGAAAGATAGGTAAAGCATCTTGATCGGCTTGGTCCGAATGGACGAGTTTGTTGGTCTGAGGGGTCTAATCGGGAAGCTAGTCTGGGAGGAAAAGTAAATGAAGGCAGAAACGTACGCCGAGTGCGCCGGGCGCCAGGACTCGGAGGCACAGGCCGAGGCACGGGCTCATGCGTCGACGGGTCGCGAACTGAAAGTCCAACTCCAGCCTGGCCACACCTGCAAAGAAGAAACAACAGGACTCACGTGTGATTCCCTGGATAATTCACCGTTCACCTGCAAGCTGATCTATTAGTTCATGCTCGCAACGATTCTGGCATGATTCGCCAGCAGACACAACCATATGTGTTTGTTTTCGTCTGTGAGAGTCAGTTCTTGTTAACAAGCCCGGTAACTTTACACTGCAGGGAAAGGTGTCGTTCATTGATATCCATTCAGCAGCCCAGTACTAGCTTCGGCTGCTTGGTGCCATCAAAATTCTTCTCATCGGCCAACGTAACTCTCTGTAGTCTCTAGAACTACAGCCAACCTACCCCCCCCCCCACCCTCTCACCCGCCGCACACAGAACAAGTACAGGATTCTTGGCGATCAATTTTAATTGTTAGGCAACAGTGGAATATTACAGGACACTGTTACGGAAATATTGAAGGTAATGGTTCATTATCCCGATGTGCAGCAAAATCTTTCTTTTCAAGTTCCATCTCTTGTATGAATACTTAAGATTGCCATAGAAATCCAATGGGGAATGTTTTTGACGATATTAAAAATGTTAATAGTAAAAAAATTAAAAACCGCCGAGGAGATATCTAGTGTTATATCAATTGTTGTATTGGAATCTTACGATACATGAAAAAACTGCGTTCGTAAACAACTTCACGTCCAAATATGCGCTTGCCCTGAATATCTGGGTATGCACACACTATAAAAAAAATAGCCTTCCCCCTATCCACCCCACCAAAAAATAAAAACCTGGCTCTGTGCCCGAATCCAAGTAACGCAGCCTGAATCCTCTGCTCCATCTCTGGCGTGGCAGAATAAGCGTAAAGAAGGTACCGAAAACTTGCACACACCGTAGAACCCCACAATGACGGCGACTTCGACGAAGGCAACGATGGGCACCAGCGCTTCCAGCACGTAAGAGTCCAGCAGGAACGCCACGTACATTCCGCTCTGCATGGAAGTTAAAAGGCGATGAGCGCAAACAAGACGTGAAGCAGCAATGGCAAGAACTAACTTTTTAAATGTTTAATTGCATTGTTTAATGATTCCCGCAATGATAGAACGCAGCGATTACACAAGCTATACAATGGCAGCGAGAGGGCAGCAAGATGGGTTTCTCGACAACACAAAGTGAACAAGGAGGAGGGGGGGGGGGGTGAGTTTAGGCAAGAGGACTTTTCTTTTGCGCTGTACAAGACGGGCTATACTAGTAACCATAATATGCAAGATAGTGCTATCCAAAATGAGCTATACAAGACAGTTTGAGTTCGAATTTCTCCTGCAATATAAACGAATAACAGCGGAGGACACTTCAGCTGAGACTTAGGAAGACGTGCTGACGTTAATAGGCCTGGGGTCATGTTTGCATATCCCTTCGTGGACACGAACCCGCTTAAGAAAGCAAAGGGTAAAGTTCACTGGCCCTTGCCTGCATGGCCAGTGGCATGGAGGTAAAGAACGCAGCCAGGCAGAGGATGAATGCTAGCAGGGGCCTCCGGCCGCGAAGCAAGGGAAACTGGTCACTTAGAGGCGTCAGCACAGACTCCACCAGAAGGCACTGCAAGGCAGAACAACGTGACCTATTCCATGAACTTCAGACAGTCCGAGGTGATAGAGAAGATGCTGGACGCATGCAAGTTGTATTAGAAACTGAAATGATTGCAGTGTTTTAATGCCATTTCATTTAGGTTACCGTCTTGCAAAAAACCACAAGGTTTCTCCGTAACGAAATTCCCTGATTGGTACAGACGATCGTGACATCATGAGCACCGCGAAATTTGAAAATCTTAGTACTAGAATGTTCGAGTGCCTTCCATTGAATGATCAAATCGGGAGTATGCTAACCCGACCCACTCTTCTACCTAACTTAACCCCCACTAAGGTATCCTAATCCACTCATCAATTCCCAATATTCACATTAATCTACCACTACCCCCACAAATGAGCCCTAATCTGCCAACTAATCTGCCACCTTAGCCCACCAAATAAATCACATTAATATACTCACTAATCAGCACCATCCATTTTTTTTCGGCGGGCCTGCTTTCAAAATGTGCTTAAGGAGGCCCTTTTAAAGGGCTCAAATTTAGCTTCGTGTCTGATCGTGGAGACATGACCTTTTCTGACAATAAGATTAAATTCGATTCTATTGAATGCCACTCCACTAAAAATACAAACCGAATTCTGGAATATTTAAGAAAAGATGTATCAGAAAGCTCCGAATCGTACGATTTACTGCCTAGGTTCATGCTGGGCTAAGATAAGCATGGAGGACTTGAACGCACTTAATATCCCTTGACCATCTTCAAACTTCAAGCCGAAAACCATTTTGAAAGCTACAAGATTGGGCGGGGGTAAGTGGTAGGGATAAATGGGATTAACGCTGATTATACGAGACTCATTCGAGGCAGGTTATATTTTTTGCGCGCAGCTGAATCAAACCGTCACGAGAGTACAGACAGCCTCTGGACACTCTCTCTCTCTCACTGGAGTCATGCACTCGCGACCGCCTACTTGTTCCAGTCTGAACTTTGTGAAGCAACGAGTGCACAAAACGATGGCGCAGGCGCGGTGGTCTCCAGTGCGCCCCGACGAACAAAGGTAAATCGCCACTCACGTTTGAATTCAGCATGCAGAGGAAAAGCGTTGCAAACAGCGCCACACTGAAGGCATGTCCGTAGTCTTTGTCGCCGGTGGCCTCGGTGAAGGACAGGAAGTACAGTCCGAGTCCTGGTGGAGAAAACACAGAATGAAAACGTAATCAACGCTATAAAATGAACTTGGGAACACTGGCACAAGCACGATCCATTATCTCGAAAATGAGGTAACGTTCCTGACAGTAGGAAATTGCGTCTTCAAGACAAGAGAGGGGCTAGATGATCTTGCCTTTAGAAAAGTAAAACTACCAAATAAAGACACAGACTGGGACAGAAACGCATGCCTTAAGGACAGCCAAATAAATCTGGCGTGAAATGATCCGTTCTCTCATCATGAAGTGCGTTTAGTATCATAAAAATCTTTAATTGAAAAATTCGCCTTGCCTTAACAATTTCTCCGCGTTCTTAATATTCGCTTCAAGTAGATGGCAGTCTGTCGCAATGAACCAATTAACAACAAAAGGCAGTCTTATGCACTGGCTGATGGATCTCAGTGCAGTTAAAGGGGCTCTAAAACAACTTTCGCGGAGAGGACATCAACTAGCTCAATCAGTGCACTGTGTTGTCATAAAAACATGAGCCAAATAATACACCTCTACACGAAGCAGAGAACCCACAATCACGCGAACAACTTGAATAGCCCTTTCCGGTTACTTTTTCATTCTCGCACCGTCCTTCATTGCTGGCACCTGCGTACAGAAGTTGACAGGTGGCTATTAGATTTTTTCAGACGTCAGGCAGCTACCAAGGCCGCGGTCAATAAGCCACGTAGCTCGGGTGGGTCAGGAAGCTCCGCCCCCGGAGTTGGGGCTGGCGGAGGAGCGCCGACCTTCCAGCGTGCAAAAAGTGACGGCAGGAGATGGAAAGGCGCGAAGACGCGGAAATTTAAATTTTCAGTGCAGATAACTAGGTTTTTACGAAGAACATTAAAAAATCTTGCTGGACAATATTCGTGAAGCGGCGTGCTTTAACATCTCAGGCATACCGCAACTTTAGTATAGCCCTTTTAAGAAAAAATTTCGTATTAATCTTTTCATAACCGGTAACAGTAAAAGGAGGACTTTTACGCGCACGTCGCGCACACGCGTGTCAGTACTTCGATGGCTAGGTGGTATTGTCGGCTGTTGAAAGCAAAAGGGAGCTGGACGAATGAGCTCCTGAAAGAATGGCCTGTAATCCCTCCTTTCCTTCACAATTCATGCGCACGCTGCTTGAGAATGGTAACCAGCTGCTCGGAAACACCTTTCTTTATTTTACCAAAAGTAAGTTCGATTGTGCTGCAAGTCTAGTAGCCAGAAAAGCATTGTCATCGTGCAGCAGTGGTCACTGACATTGAGCGAGACCGGCATTGTTTCGCAACCTGAACTTCGTAGTCGCTTGAAAACTGATCAGACAGGGTGTCATGTCTGTCGCAACAAATTAAGTTGGTCTAGCTGTAAAATTCTTGTTTTGCGTATGTACATTTTGTAATTTCTTTCATGTGCATGTGCTTACGGAATCTCAAGCCTCATGCTGGTATGCAATTTGTTAACTATGGAAACAACGTATGAAAAAGAGAGCAGTTATTGAAAAAGTTGGTGTTGCCTGCTAACCGTAACATTCACGCACAAGAGCAAGGATTGAAGTGCGGAGTGGTTTGTATTTGGAAAAAGGGAGTGATTGGCCCTAAAACATCTGTCTGTTTGAATGCTATGGCACCTAGCAAAGCACGACTGAATAACCATGAAGTTAGCAGTGCTTTAAAGTACATAAGATTGCTGGAAACACTATAAGAAAAGAATTCATATCGTCCAAGGCAAGGCGACACCGAAAAGTATTCATTTTACTGTCAGTAACCTTAAAAATTGAATTAAACCAGAGCAAGTTTGTGCGAAACTTATTTGTCATTCACTGGTCAGATGCATGACCAAGCCCTGTCCCAATGGCTCCAGACAGTGGCACATAAGGCTTGCAATTTCTTCTAGATTACCCTAAAAATAGAACGTTTTATTTTCACAACTGTAACCTCAAAAGGCCCTGTCCATGAAAGGTTTACACCAGATTAATGTCCCTGAGAGTGCCATTAAATAGTGTAACTAGTTTCTTGCAACAATAATCAGCGCATCGTTAAATACTTACCAGATCGCACGAGGTTGTCCATCGGAAGGTCCAGCCGCTGGGATTGATTTCCCAGTACGCAAAAGACAGTGACCCCGCTGGCTAACCCGAGAAACACCTCAGCCAAAGCAACGCCTGCCACCAGCCTGAATGAAAGAGAAATAAACCGCGGTCACTTTCGCTTTGATGCTATTTTTAGCATGCCCACAATTATCAAAGGCGTCTGTATGGTTTGAACTGCGCAAGAAAACCTATCAGGGGGATCTTTTCTATCCGAACTGAATCCACTGGTTGTACCATGGTCACATGCACTTCCACTGAATGCTACCGGTATGGTAGGATAGGCGCTAAGACCACGAAAGTTCCCGAAGAGGAATTAGGCTGAGAAAGTATAGGGGCCTCTTAAGACCGGTAGCTCTCTGGCTTGCTCCCATACTCTACAACAGTAATTACTGCAATTCCTACTTAAGAAGATAATTACTTTTTCTTTGAAATGTTGTATACTTAAAAGAAAGTGATTTTAAGCGTGAATAAGAACCCTTTGGACTTCACGCCATGCTGGGAGCGTGGATACAGAGTGACAAAATGCCGAAAAGTACTTTAAGTGGTACAGCCCATAAACAGCGAGTTAATTGCTATGTGCCTATCTCTGCTTCCTTATACCCGGTCGCGGAAAACCGAATAGGCGGGTACCTCATAGTAGCGGCGTACAGGATGACATAGCAAAGTATATCGTAAACGCTCTCTCAAAGAATAGACCCAAACTGTGCGGCGTTTTCTCAAGATCTCGACGTTTTAGGAGACGAAGGGCCTTGAAAACGTAAAGAATACTGTATCCAAACTTCGTTACCTGTCATGCTTCGTGCGCAGGACAGTGGCGCATCTCACCAGCTGTGACACAGACAAACGCTATAGCCTATCCCGCAAATGAAAGCTGTCGCTAACTACACATCAGGATGAGGATTGCTAGTCTTGCTTTCCACCATTCTCGACAAGAAGAAGCATACTATTCACTCCATGGCTGCCCACGGCTGTGGCTCAAAACCGCCTCCAGGACACAAACTTCCCAGGAAATGTCTTGACAGCGTGCAACTTACGGTGTATATGACGCCAGCTTTCACAAAGCACCATAGAACAAACAAGACAACGAAGATAAAGACTCCCTGCATCGCTTGGGAGAGTGCGCTCACAAGTGGTTGTCCCTTGAGAAACGGCTGAAGCTGCCGATGTTGATGGCGACACCCGTGGAGATTCCGGCATTCAGCAGACTCATCTGCATCGCCTTGTACCACACCTGCGTGGTCACCACGGATGTGTGTTTGGACAATGTGTTGACAAGCCGGCTTCTTATAGAAAGTGTTAACGCATGTGAGCATGGCTTAATGCAATTTAGCTTTTCAAAAGTACCCTACAATGTTTTGTTTCGAATTCGATGAAATTCATGTACACGAATATACCAAGGTTCTAGGTAAAGCATGGCAAGTATTTTTAGAATAGCATCAAAAGTGTTGGCGCAATCGCAGATTAAAAGTGCAACAGTATTCAGGCTTCACGACCATGCGTTAAGGACCGCGAACCAGCCAAGAATTTTCGGAAGTTGCCAAGGTTTCAGATTTTCACCGCCTTCGTCCGCATCCAGTCGTGCGCCGTCTCACGTAATCCAACAATGCATTGTCGGCTTTACCGCTGGTGGCATTGGTATTCTTCCTTCCATCAACCGTTTCTTCACTGGAAACACAGTGGCGCCGCCGTGTATGACATCATCACTGCGGCCCATAGACAACGCTGTGGGCTGCGAAGAAGCCGGAGCATCGTGGACGTGGCGTTATTGCGCAATTATTCACGGTTTCAAATGCTTACTTCGAGTGCTAAAGCTTTTCCACTTGTACTTAAAATCTCCTTCCTGATTATAAAGTAACAATAAGCGCGACCAGAAGACCAACAAGAGGTAAAAGCCCTAACAGGTCACGACGTCTTTAGACGTTTGTCTGGCACGCCTCGGCGTTTCTTTGGGACCCAAGATCAACATTCAGCAATTGAAGCTCAAAGGTATGGTAGATCGAGCACATCTGCGGTGATATGCCACGCCCTACACATGCCTTATGTGTGTTCGGAGAAATCAAGACTCACTTCCTAGGTCGCCGTTTCGACAAGAGATATCTCGTCTTCTAATGATCGCATAACAACCTCAAATATTCTCAACGGTCGTCGCTGCGAATTGCGCAGGCAATCAAGCCAGCTAGTCATTCTGTAAGAACGCCAATAAGAAACCTCCCCATAGAAAATGGGGAGATTTTCTTCAACAGGGGGGTTCTAATGCTGTCGCATAAAAAACAAATAACAAATAAGAGCCGCATAATAGCCGGTTATCTGAATCTGAGGCGGTGGCTCAGTGGTTAGGGCGCTTGGCTACTGAGCCGAAGTACCCGGTTTCGGACCAGACCGCGGCGGTCGCGTTTCGATGATGGCGAAACACAAAAGGCGCCCATGTGCTGTGCGATGTCAGTGCACGTTCAAGATCCCCAGGTGGTCGAATTTATTCTGGAGCCTTCCACTACGGCACCTGTTTCTTCTATTCTTCATTCACTCCCTCCCTTATCCCTTACGGCGCGGTTCGGGTGTCCGCCGAGATACAAGAGACCGTTAGTTTGCCATTTCCTTTCTTAAAAACCAATTTTCATTTCATTTTGGTGCTCCATCATTATCATCATCATCATCATCAGCCTTATTACACCCACTGCAGGGCAAAGGCCTCTCCAATGTCTCTCCAATTAACCCTGTCTTTTGCCAGCGTCATCCACCCTTTGCCTACGAACTTCTTGGTGCTCCATCATGAACTAATCACGCGCACAACCTGGACACATTTCTTATTGTCTAAATAGTCTGTGTATATTACCTCTCCTCCTATCCTCTCTTCCTGTCCCCTCACCTCTTTCATTTCATTTCTCCATTCTGCCTGCTATCCTTTATTTCCGCTGCCCCAGCTCAGGTATCGATGGCAGATGCCAGGGCTAGCAGAAATCTTTTCCTTCCTTTTTATTATTATTTTAATAAAACCACTTACAACTACATTTTATTTTGGCTCACCCGAAGAGTACAAGTGATCGGCTGTAGCTGTGTGGCATAAATGCTACGTCGTACTGGCGACACCTTGCAAGTGTTGTGACGATTTTTTATGCTATGTGAGGGATACATTGAGTGCTTTATGGTGTGTAAAATGGGGCGGAGGGGGGGGGGGGAAGCTCAGACTTCATCTTTTCGCGTGCCGCGTTTGCGAGCAGCGTTCTAAGAGCTTCATGCATTCGTTCCAATCGTCACGCATTTGTGTGTTTGTCTTCTCGCATACGCGCACAGGACTTCCGCGTGCACAACACACCGCATCGCCTAAACTCATTGCATTTCCGGAATTCGACTCATCGTCATCATCAGCCTGACTATACTCACTGCAGAGCAAAGACCTCTGCTATGTCTCTACAATTAACCTTGTCCTCGCTGCTAGAGATTCGACTCCCTGCTGGCGATTTCATCATTGCTACCCTGGTCACATGGACGCGAGGGTGCAGCTGCTCACCACGCAGGGTGCAAACGAATCACATCACAACGTAAGTAAGCGAGAGCAGCCTCTCGTGGATACCTGTTTATGGGCGCAGCTTCTCTTCCCGAGAGATGGCAAAGGTTCTCTCTCCTAGACACCTTTCCTTTTTGCTCCCGTTCTCAGCTTCCTCCCTTATACCTCTCTCTTCATTTTCTCTCCCCGTTCGGAAGAGGAGCGGTGGAGTGGAAGGCATGTCGGCGGTATTAGGACGATCCCCCTCCCCACATCCCCTTTCCCGATCCCCGCTCCAAGCTGTGCCCCCGCGATATGGGTGGCAGAAATCGAGCACATTCCCCCCCACATAGCCACAAGAAGATTAGGACGACGTGTAACTGGGGTAACAATAAAGTCTTGATCACATGGATGGATCGAGGACGCAAGGAACCAGCGTTAGAGGTAATAGCTTCACTCTGTCACCGTACACTGGGAAGGTGGCGTCTATAGTTTGAGCGCATACTGTTGAGTGAAGTGTAATCTTTATCATATACTGTCAGCCTTAAAAGTTTTCGGGATCTGCAATGAGTGGCGAAGCGAGGAAAAACTGCTTTACTGCGTCATCTGCCGCCACAGAGCGTGGGGTCGAGGATCACGGCACTGCCGCGCAAGGCGTGCCGTTAGCCTCCCCACGACGCTCTGTGGAGGAAGATGGCGCAGTAAAGCAGTTTTGCTTCGCTCCGCCACGCATTGCTGATCCTGAAAACTTTTAAGGCTGACATTTACACTTTATGTGCCGCCTTCGATCTTATTCATTGCAAGGAAGAGTAAAGTGTACACATATTTTTCAATTCCCTTCGTCATAAGCCAAGATTCGGCACCTACCCAATGACGTTGTTCATGTAATGAGTCTAAGCTAGCGTCGGCCACCCGAGCTCTTTCTTTGGTGTCAGCGCTACTTTACTGCAGGTTACGTTAGTCGTTCTAACCACCAGGCCCATTTTTATTTGCTTACTACGTAAACAGTGAAGGCAGTCCCGTTTCGAGAAATTTTCGCCACTTCATGACCATGGGGTGTTTAAGGTAAAAGTGGCGAGGAGGTGGCCACAATACTCTTACCTTGGGAGCCAGCAGCACCTGCCAGTCGGGCCAAAGCAGGTACACGATGCCGACGTCAGCTTTGGGCATGCGAATTCCTTGGAACAGCAGCACCAGCAGCAGCGAATACGGCACGCCAGAAGTAAGGTACAAGGCCTGTCACCAAGTGGAGAGTGCCATTCGGTTGGCTACATTTCACTCTACACATTCACTCAAAGGTTTATTATTACGTTATCATTCAATGACCTCACGCCTTGTCGCGATTATTCCAGCAACACTACTTAGTTTTTTATTCTACCCAAGCGGCACCGAAGAGCTCCTGCTTCCGACTCGCAGTGGTGCGAAGAGCTACTCACTCCAGGGTTTTTTTTTCTTTGAAGCGTAAGCATAATCATTCATTCTTCACCTTCTGTAGCTTCGTTAGAAGCTACAGCCCATGTGAATATTAGCAAGGATTACTTAAAAAGCGGCATCATAATAGGCTGTCGCTAACGTTGCATCTTGCTTGGAAATTCTGCTCTACACTGGGCGCTTAAAACGCACGAACGCTGCAGAACTTATGAAAGCAGGCAGAACCTGAAGAATGACAGCAAAGCTGTAACCTGAAGGAATAGATTGCAGGCAGCGCAGGGAGTTTTTTGCCTTATCGACGTAGACGCTGACGAACATGCAAGAAATGATCACTAAGAACGATGTGGAGGGGACTATGACAACCGTCACCATACTTTCAGCAAGCTGCTCGGAGTCTCCTCTAGAGACGAATTATTAGGCTCAAAACTGCCAACAATAAACACAGTCACTGACACATTGTGAGTGTCAGAGGTATTAGATCTTTTTATTTACATTCTACACCTTTTTAATAGTCTCCTGGTTCTCAGTTACACTAACAATTTTCTCTGACATATAAAAACAAGAAGGATTGACATCAACCCGCTGTTCAGGCTCACTGGCTTGAACACCTGTACCTCGCACCATCGAGTTCATGGCTCAAGATAGTCCCAAGATCATCTCAAACTAGTGTAGAATGCACTTAAAACCGATATTGGCATTCATATTGATGTCCTAATAGGGTGCAGGTTACCTGTGTCACCATTCAAAACGGTCAAGGATGATCACGTGTTTAGCCCTTGTAAAAAACACCCGGTCATAGTTTGCTGCCTGGCTGACCTGTTCCTTATTGAAGGAGGCAAAACTTCAATTTGAGAGCATTATAATCGACAGCTGAATTCCAAATGATATCAGAAATGCTGATATTAGAAAAAGGACCTTTATAAGGAATAGGAACAAAATTAATGTCAACAGATAGCAGCCAGTAAAAACACACTTTATTGACTAAAGTGATAGCATTTCAGCAATAACAAGAGCAAAGTACAACAAGATGCTGTGTGGCTTCATGCCTTTTTTTCAGCTGTTTGAGTAAATACAAGCAAGGAGATGTACTGGAAAAAGAGAAATGCATTGAACTGCTCTTGTCACATATTTCCACAACAATTATTTCAAGTTTACAAAGCCGAAACACCACTTAACCTCTGAAATTGTACCTAATAATGCGAAAATTCTCGCATTAATAGGCCAGTTCCTCGATTTCTTTAATAGCTCTGAACCAGAGAGAATGGCAAGAAATTTTCAAGAAACTCAGCTTGTTTATTTCTCTACAAAAATAAAATCCTAGACACTTGGTGTGTAATCATTTATTCTCAAGGCTGCAATTACTTACTTTCCATCTCTTTTGAGGTTGCCCCAAGAACTCTATCAAGACACTCAGTCCAGGAAGTAAGGAGAGTAGCTTTCCCTGCCTAAGAAGGATTAGTCTCCTCGCGTCCCGTTGAGACACCGTTGTCTCCATGTTGCTCTATGCTGTTTCTGCGGCACGATTCAAACTTTGCAGATGAGGCCGTCAGCCAAGTCTACATTCAAATGCAGCAAATTTATATCCAAGACGATACCAGGGCACCTCTTCAATTCAGCTTTTTGTTAGACTAGACGTTCCGAGACTTGACAAAAAGAAACCAGCGCCAAAGAAACAAAAACATTCAAATTTTTGCGGTTATTATATAAAATCCTGCTAACAAGACAAACGAAGAGATTTTTTGGAAATAAGTCAAACCCACCTAAACAAGAACCGAGAAATATGCTAAAGTTTCTTATCCGTAAAAACTGTAGGGATATCCAAGTTCTCATATGATATGCTCAGTTCCATGTGAGCTAGCAGTTCTACACCTCGAAGTACTGAAAAGTTGCGGAAATATTTTGGTCACTATCAGCATCTAAACTTTAGAAGTGGCTCTATTCGAAGTGAAACTCAAGATCTCACGCAGTTTTGGTCCAAAAAGTTCGTTCTAGTTCAATAATTCAAGCTCTGTTCATCAAAATATCCTTTAAAATGCTTACGCTGTGAATTGAGCAGCAGAGCAATTCGAACATTCATTGCGTGCAATCAGGGGCGCTGGAGTGCTTCAGCAACGCAAGCAATACATGTGATTAACAATAAATAAATAAATGTGGCGGGACAGCCTTGTTTTCTTATGTACAGACTTCGCAGTAGAAAAGTGAAGTAGCTAGAATGAATGGGATCTAGAATTTTTTATACTTCAGTTTTCCATCGTAATCTCATTATTTGTAGCAAAATAACAGACGGGTAAAGGACACAAAACCACAGGAAAACCACTAGCGCAGGCTTTTACGGTCTGCAACTGCTATTCTGCTAGCAATAAGCAATTTAGGAAGCCAATACGAACTAGCCGAACTAAACACTTTAAAGCAGCATGTGGCGGAGGCGCATCCTTGGTTCCTCGGCGACGGATCTAATGATTTTCGTTATCGTGCTCGCAGGGTTTACATCTTCCCCTGATTTAATCATATCCTACGCAGTCGGTTGTGAAGTAACGCTGGAGTCGAAATAAATGTAGTCATGACGTTCAAAACGATCCAAGCTATGAGGCTAAGCTGACAAAGAAGGTTCTCACAAGTTGATTTCGCACATGTGATCCGTACATAATCATGATGTGACTCATTTTTCATCTCAAGTAAGATTGGCGAGCAGGTTTTCTAGGCGTTAGTATTCTCCGACAGGAAGATGTGCGTCGTATTCGTCTACCACTACAGTATAACTTGACTTAGTATCAATTTCGAAGTTGTTTGTTTCGAAGGAAATCTCACATTATTTTGGTCCTGTAATCATAAATTCTACAGTTTTAAAGACAAAGACGCAACTTTCATTCGAAACGCACCTTTTATAGAAACGGCAAAATAAATACCAAAGAGTTGTCGCCATCACTTATACTATAATGCATGGCAGTAAACTATAATGCACCGACCATTTTCTAGTGGCGTATTCCGCAGGAAAGGCTATGCTGGCATTCAGTTGCAAATGATAATCATGGAATTCTTTTTGATGTAGACATCGCAAGCTTTAGTCGAGTGAGAAGAAAATTCTTAAAAACAATATTCTCAGCAACATATACATTTCTTTCGCTGTCGTAACAAACATTGGCGTAGCCAGAAAGGGCCACACTACCAATTTTTCTAAGAGAACAAATGCCTGGAGTTTGCAGTGTGCCTTTACACTGTTCCATCCATTTGGAGACTTTTTCCCCCGTTGAACGACACCACACCTTTGCAACTAGGCGAACTTCCTTGGAGGCCAGCAGATATAATAGTACCCAGCAGACGCCGATGCACACCAGCACCTCCATGCGGAAGTTGCCTGTCGTGGTGACGTCTTCACTTAGCGACAGGACATTCCTGCTGCAAGAAAAGACGGTAAAACGTGTGAAGGTGGTACAGTCGTATATGCTGTTAAATTCTAAGCGATGTTTTAATACAAAAACACATTCCTGTAAGAGCCGCAGCGTTGGCTCAGTAGTTATCGTACTCGGCTGCTGACCCGAAAGTTCTTTCGCACCCTGCCGCACACCCCAAATAGGTGCTCCCAGTGCACGCAAGGACTCCACGTCCTTGCTTGACCACAGGTAGCATTTTCTCTAGAGCGCATACAGTTCCGCCCACATGCCGTGATTGGTCATGCATATTTGGATAAGATTTTGCTTGGTCAAGAAGAAAGATAGAGATGCTTTAGTAGCAAATACGCAAACGAAGAAGCTTAAGAGTGTGTCCCAGACTAGGCCTTCCAATTAGTCAGTGGTACAAAAAGAAAATAGGGCTGAACGGAACAACCGCGCCATTGAATCAAACTGGTCTAGCTGCTCAAATATCTGCGGAGATACATGGTGACCGACACATCGGCCTAGGGAAGTGAAGATCTTCGCGGCATCTTGCAGCTTGGGCAGTGTTCTTTTGGGAGTTTGAAGTAAAGCCACGGTTTATACTATTCTTTAAAAATGGGTTGCACTTACAAATAAAAGAGCTCGGCGGCTGTGTGCCTTCCGGGCTGGCAGTTGTCGGAGACGTTACTGAAGACGTGCTCCGGTACGTGGAAGACACGTCCTTCGTATGACACCCGGCGTCCCCGCGTCAGGTTGGCACGCTCGTATCGGTCGGCCAGCCACTGGGGAACGTCCTTGCAGGGCAGCTGAGTGACAGTGGCAAAAGATGTACCAATAAAACAATCAAAATATCTCTTTAGGGAACCTGCGCTACCCAGGTGGCACTGCAACTGTTCCACTAGGTAACTAAGTACAAACGCGAGTGCATATTCTGAGCTATTATGTTCGCCCAGTTTGAGTCGACGTAAACCAGATAGCTGACGCCCACCACGTGTCGCTTCGACAGAGTGCTGACGTTCGTGACAATAAGCGCATAAAGGTGGCGTGAAAACGCACTATCAGTGCGCCAAAAACGTCTTGCTCCTTCCGATAGGCTTTGTGTTACGGCGCTGAGGTCAACATGGCAAACTTCAGCGCAGGTTCCGTGTAGGCCATTCTTCAAATCAAAGCCCATTGCGGTATTCTTTAGAAAATCCAAGTCCTTCCCACCGCAGCGGCTCAGTAGCAATGACATTCACCTGCTGATGCCGAGGTCATTATATTTAATTTCTACCACAGCCGTGGAATTTCTATTAAGACTCAGTGCAAACATATCCGCACTTTTTTGGTGTTACTGCACGTTAAAAAACCGAGGCGGACAAAATTATTTTCGAACCCTCCACTGCGATGTCCCTCATAGCCAACGTGCGCCTTCGGGATGTCTAACTCAGCGTACCAGATGGTCCAAGTGAACCTCGCCCGTCACCTGAACCAATGGCGGCCCTGTGGCACTGTTGCTGTCATTCTATTGGCTCTGACAGCAATCGGGCCGCTGCTTCTCCCTGCTCAAACTGGGAGCGTAACATCAGACCGCCTAGCTTAAATGCGCGACGATGGGACGCTCAGTGACCTTACAATATTCATTGTTCATGATTTCTACGTAATACTTATATCCCGCTATGGATACGCCGCTTCAAAACCTCCTTTTTTTCTGTGGCAAACCTTGTCGGTCACGCATGCATGGCGCCGTAACTGGCCGACAACAGACCTTGTGCGAGTACATGAGATCATATATACTAGAAGGTTGTTCATATTCGCTTTTCTGAAACTGCACCCTGCCACCATTGCTTGGACATGAATGATTTTGCACCTCGCAATGAGAAACTGCGTGCGTCGTGCAACTGTTCCAAAGGCGACTACAACACCAAAATCTTTTAACTAGTACGGCACCTAGAGGTTGCACAGGGACACATTAAAAAAAATGGCTGACGATTGCGCCTCCCAATAATGCGATTTTTAGCGCAGCTGCACCTCTATTCGAACCGTAGGCGACCGCATACGAAACACGCATTGCCGACCGGAGGCGGCTCTGAGTTTCGGCTTTGGCAGCACGTACCGTGATTCGCCGCTGAGCCTCTATCTACTCGGGCGAAGTGATGAAGGCGCGCTACTCTGGCGCCATCTCTTAGCGGGTCGCCGACTCGAAGCCCGTCTTCTGGCTGTCACCATGCCTTCCTCCTCCGCCTTCCTCCTCGCGCTCCCTTCGCTGCCGCCCTACGTTTATCCTCAAGAGATGAAACCAACGAAGAAAAGACGCAAGACCAGGAGAAAACACGCACAGACTGTCGCCGGACTTACAACTGATTAATTATTGGTTTCACCACGTATTTAAAGCCACTACTTGCGCAAGCGCACATACATGCCACATTCATCGAAGTCTGGACGTCACTACAAACCAGATAAAAAATGTCACTCTTTGTCAGTGAGAATAGCAGACGGGTCGCTGATGCAAACACGTTCGTTCTGTTTGATTAGAAACGTTTCTAACAGTTTGCGCTCGTGCCTACACTTCCCGCGGCCGATAATGGTAGTGCCGTTAAGCAAAGCTGAGAAGTTTTGGCACTCCTTCACATGTATGGCCAGGTTGCTCCCTGTACCAAAACGCAGCGTTCTACCGTGTTCCCTGAGTCGCTCGTTCAAGCGCTGCCCCGTCTGCCCAATGTCAAATTTTCCACATGAAGTAGGGATAGAATATACATACCCCCATAGCACACTTCGTAAACTTCGTTTGGTGCTTTGTTTTGCAAGCAGGTTCTCGCTTGGAGCCGGAGATGCGGACGCAAAGACTGGAAAGCTTTCGGGGGCCCGAAAACACTAAATTCACTCCACATTTTCTGGAGAATTTTTCAGCCCATGCGAAATGCCTTGGTAGTATGGAATCACCTCACAGTTCCATGTCCTCTCTGTAGGGTGCTTGGTATTGGCAGCAGGCTTCTTCATTTTTTTCCCCAAGGATTCAGCGACCGCCAACAGCAACGAGGCTGTCAGCGCCAAATAGGGTTCATTCAGTGGAAGTTTAGCGCTCGTGTTGTGTCCCCTCAATTGTGTGCGCTATGGATCCTCATGATCACTACCCACTAGCCCGAACCCTCATCCTTCTAAGTCACTGACAAAGAGTGGAATTTTTTATCTGGCTTGTAATAACGTCCGCACTTTGATGAATGTGGCATGTATGGGCGCTTGCGCAAGTAGTGGCTTTAAATATGTGGTGGAACCAATAATAAATCAGTTCAAAGTCCGGCGACAGGCTGTGTGTGTCTTTTCCTGGCCCTGCGTCTTTTTTTCGCTGTTTTTTTTTTCTTGGATATGTACCAACTCGCCCAGCAATTCACGCTTCTGACGTTTATCCTCCGCTGAGTTCGCTCTCTTTCATTCTCCGCTGTGCTGTTCGTTCGCTCAGCCCTTCTGCCGGTTACGCCAAGGCCAACGTGACGGCGAGGGACTAGGGCGTTTTTTTTTTTTAGAGCGCAATTCTTAGAACGCGTGGGTTGAGCGGCGAGGGACGCTCATAGTTGGAGTCCGTCCTGCCATGTCTTTCTCCGTATTCGCTAATATGTAGCGCTGTTTAATGTTAATGAAAATAAAAATACATGACGAACTAGCCCCACAATCTCTTTTATTAAGCGATTCCCGTACAGTTCACGCAAATTCGCCACCTCGTCAACGCCTTCGACCATGCACATAAATACTATCGCTTCCAAAATCTTGACATTGTGCGATGAGTCGCGCTGTACTGACCACTCCTGGTCGGGGAATGTAGCATCCGGCGTCGGCGCCCCAGCGATCGCTGCACACGGCCCAGGGAAGTTCCGTGGTGAGCGAGTTCCAGGCGAACAGCATCGCGTGCGCCATGAAGCACACGAAGTACACGCTCATCAGCACGCTCACGAAGCACATGCACAAGCCGATGCCTGCGAGATACGATGCACGAGACTGAATGCAAGAAGGACCAAACCACGCGTTAGGGACCGAAGAGAGAAATGCATCGGCTCTGTGTACGAGGGACTGTATGACGGTTCCAGTTAAGTGCCTACTTCTCTGCATCATTCTAAATTAGTATTAGGATGAAGAGCTGCATTTACATATTTACCAGGTAATTTTATCTACCTCCCAGTTCTTTGAATTCTCGACCGTTTAAGGGCTTAGCTAGCTTTTTAAGTGCCAAAAATTCAAGGTTTCGGAAACCATTACATCCGAGCCTTGTAAAACTGTCTTCAAAGGTGGTTTACAGAAACATGGTTATAAACCATTTTTTAGTGGCATAGTGGCATAGGGACTAGTGGCATAGCAAATCTGACGAGACAACCCGTCGTGCATGTAGTCAACTGAATATTATCTACATTTACAAACATTCAGCACGCTTAAGATGTCTCCATCAGAACACCTACTTGTAGGCAGTGTGCCTTCGAGATGAGTACAAAACAGGTAAGTCTACACCCAGTAGAGCGTACTTCTGCCTCAGAGTTTTGTAAAGAGTAGCAATCTTGTGTACGCCTAGCAGTGAGTACGAATGTTCTGCCGAGGTGTCGCAGTATTCTATAACTTGGGAACTTTTCTGCCTAGATTATACTAACGCTTTATTTTATTCTACTTAGAGCAAAGCCCTCTCACGGCAAGGATAAAGCAAACCATTCTGCCGGAACATCACGGGAAATTTAACCTCTATTTTGCATTTGGCGTTATCAAGTGCGAACGCCATCAAGCAACAGGTTTTAGAAAATTGGCGGTCTTAGCCCATAGCACCTGTGGCATCATCTTGAACACTGAGAGTAAAAATTGGAAAGCACAATATGAATCAGCAAGGCGCTCTATAGTGATTGTAAGTAGTTGTCGAAGTGGCGCGTAACGGCGTTTGTTTTGCTTTACAGTCAAAGACTTTAGTTGCTATGTGTAACCTGTCGCACAGTCTGGGCAGAGTTGAATATTCCCTATATAACCGATTTCGAGAGTTTTGTAGTATTTGGTTCATGTTTACCATTACACTGACAAACGATCGCAAAATCGCCTTCTTTATAAGTCTTATCTGAGTGAGGGCTAGTAATTTAAGACAGTCTGGGACGTGGTTTTTATCCAGGTAGACAGACATCCTTCGATGGTGTGAGTGCTCCTATTTTTGAGAAGCAGACATGGTGCAAGTTCCCGCCTACCTTTGCCTATTGGCACACAGCGCCAGATGCCAACGGACCCCTGGCTGGAGAACTGACCCAGGAAGAGCTCCAGGAAGAGCACCGGCTTGGCCACGGTGAGGGAGAGCAGCAAGTAAGGCACCAGGAAGGCGACTGGGCAGAGACACGCCAGTACAAGACGCTGGCTGAGCTAACACAGGCATGGCAGGCACACACCGCAGCTAAGGCACGACATCACGAGGTCTTACCGGTACAACTATCTCGGCAGCATGACAGATAACAGATGGTGGTAGTCCGTTGCGTTAGTAAAGATCCCCAATGATGTAGCATATTTCATGGATAAAGCGATGAGGCTCTACAACTACGAAGCTAGCTGTCGGCAATCTAAAACGTGAAGAAAGACAGAGCTAAATATTGATACCTGCCCTTTTCTATGTTTTACCTTCTTTCTTCTCAAGTGTTTCGTACATTTGTACCTTAGTTGAATATTATGCAACGTACATGCACCTTTTGGTTACCGCTGCGGCATCTGTCCCTTTAAATGGATCTCTGCCAAGCTACTACCAAAATTACTTTTTCACATGCGTCCTTCTGTTCAGAAATAAAGACATTCGAATATGAATCCGAAACATCGCTAAGGTTTTCTCTGAAACCAAGTAAGTGAGATGCGAAGAATACATTGCGCAAAGGGTGGACAGATGAGAAACCTAAGAACGATGTTTCTTCATTATCCTCGGAGCCATCCGTCTATAGAAGGCTCACAACGAGGAAAGGCAGAGAGTTTTTGGCTACGATGCAACAGTATGCGTTTGTGCGTGGATAGCTGCCCGCTGATTGAATTGTCCTTTTGAGTCATCACGCAGGTGGCGTCGATTGTTATGCGGCCAGGCAACTTTACAAGGGCTCACCTCCGCCGTTATCGCGCAGTAGCGTCGGAATTCTCCAGAAGGTTCCCAGACCCATGGACAAGCCAAGACAGGCGAGGAACAGTTCAGCCTCATTGTCCCAGGTGGGGCGCGCTGCGCCAAGAACCACTCCCCGATGTGACGCCGCTGACTTTCGTCGCAGTTTGGCTTCTTCATCGCTGCTCTCCCGGTCTTCATCCTCCTCAACACTAGTTGCTCTTCCTCGAGTTAGAGGTTTTTCTGCTGTTGAAGCCATGGATTCGGCAGTGTGCTACCTTGAATGGCAATGTTAGTTTTCTGTCAAGACTTCTTGGGCCACACGGACGATGGGTGATATGCGGAATATCTGCAAAATGAACAGATTGAGATGTTATTTCTTATTTCACGCAGTGTCCTTCATTGCAAACAAACATCGCGCATTATTTTGCCGGCGCGGACACTTTTTAAAAAAAGGTTTTTTTTCCGCGTGTGATCGAATATTGGAATCTTTTGCCAGGTGATGCTCGTTCTCTTCCTTTAAACTCTTTTTCAACGGCTATCGAATAGTTCGGACCTGTATCTTCATTTGGTTTGTATTCTTCATCTTGTTTCTATTTGCGGTTGTTATGTTCGTTGTTGTTGATACAATGCTTTTCGCACCCACTCTTGCAATAGCCCAACAGGGCTGCAGTATGCGCAAATAAACAGCTAATTAGTAGGGGAGTGTCTACGGGCTAAAACTACGTGTTCCTGACCTCACGCGACGAAAGCATTATGGCCAGCGAGCCTGCTTTATTATGTGAGAAGGTGGGCCACGAAGAGCTAAGAGGGCTAGGTTGCACGGAAACGACAACGCTGCTCTGGAATTACGGAAGTCAGAGGGGAGTGCGAGGTGTCCTCGCGGGCACAGCAGGTATAAAGCGTATTTGCAGCCCACATTTTGCTGACCGGCTTGGAAAAGCAAACCACGCCGAACCCTGTAGCATTACAGTTCAAGAATAATTCTGCGCCTTCTACAGATGTTCCAATCTGCAAAGTTTTCGTGCAATTGTCAGGAGACTGTATTCCTTAACTAGATTATTTTACGCACCTCTTGCATATAACTGAATATATCTCTTTTACATCGTGCTTCACGCGTTGCACGCGTTAAAAATTAGTGTTTACCACGCCCTAGAAAATGCAGTCCACGTCTCCCTTTGTCCTAGTAGTACGTAGAGAAGGGTGTAGATGCACGCACTTGCCAAACTTTGGAGTAAATTCTAAACCATGTGAATATGATGATGATTCCCGCGGCTATAGCTGTTGCCGCTGCCTCTTTTTTGCATAATTGTTATAATAAGGAAATTAATGCACCCAAAAGGGTGGCGAGTTCCTTATGCATCCAGATAGGTATGCACCCCGGCATACCCAGCTTCACGCAGGCGCTAGTTGCTGGATTTTTAAGCGTGGCCGCGCAGGGTTTCTATTCTTTTTCTACGTTATTTGTTTACCGGCGCCAGGCGACAGCGTTATCACGTTGGTACTAACGCGAGCCACGACCAAAGCACTCCCAAACTTTTATTGCCACGCATAGTCTTCGAGGGTTTAGAGATAGCTGTGGATATTTTAGATGCCTTATCTCGAAAGTTCGCCGCCACCTGTGAATTAGGCACGGCAAAAAACGGCCGGCATCCTGTTTTCAAGTGCCGGTGTGTGAACTTGCTGCTATCAGCGCCGGGGAGTTGATTTGATTTTGTCATCTATGGGATCAAGTTCGCTCGGTAACTTGCTTGGGTTCATGGCTACGCCCAATGCTTGCTGTCTACGACCACGTCATTCGTTACCACCACGCGACAGTAGTGCATTTTGATTAGGATCATATCATATTAATCGAAGAATCGCTGGCGAACTGCTACGGCCACGTGTTAGAGAAAACAGAACAGCCTTACGGCATTGCAGTTTCGGCAGCCGAGGAATGCAATGAAAACTCCCACGTTGTTCGCTTTCGCTACAAAAAGCATTATCATCACCCCAATTTATGCCCACTGTTGTACAAAGGCCGCTCCCACTCACTGCCAGTCAGCCCCGCTCTGTGCCAGCTGCGGCCAGCATATCCTTCCAAACTTCCGATTTCATCCTAATTTCTGCCGCCTCCGCTACGATTGCCTTCTCTTGGAATGCATCTTGAAACCGCGCAAAAAAAGACAAGGGACAAGGAAGATGCATTCTACGAATAGTCGCCAACTAGCCCGTCTCTCTCTATTATACTTCTCTTAGAATCATAGAAACTGAACTCAAGGAAAACTTTCTGCGGAGACGTGAATTATAACAACGAGGACTCAACAGAAGATTTAAGGGATAATCGAAAGTTTTCACCATTTTTCAAATTCTTTGGGCTCACGTGCCAGCACAAAATTTTTGAAGTGCCTGGCGAGTGGCTGTACCTTCTGGTTCAAAGCCACAGCTATTGGGTTTATGGCTTATGGGGGTTTAATGTCCCAAAGAGACTCGGGCTATGAGAGACGCCGTAGTGGAGGGCTTCGGAAATTTCTACCGCCTGGGGTTCTGCAACGTGCACTGACCTCGCACAGTACACGGGCCTCTAGGATTGCGACTCTAGAATTTCGCCTCCATCGAAATTCGACCGCCACGGCCGGAATCGAACCCGCGTCTTTTTCGGTCAGCAGCCGAGCGCCATAACCACTGAGCCACCTCTTTACTAGTGCGTTAACTCACAGGCGTATCCAAGTAACGTAGCCGTGATTCACTTATTCCCTACTGACTCTCATTCCCAGCCCACACGGCTTTTAAGCCTTTCAGTTGGACTTGTTGGTTGGGGAGGCTCGAAATGAATTGTTTTTTTCTAGCCCTTATCGAAGAGAATGAAGCAGGCAACGCATCAACTCGATTAGGTTGGAAAAACAGGGCTCATATACGCAGCATGATCAGCGCATGCGCTCCCAGACGAGTTCGAGAATGAAGTGAAAATGTCACCACTGCGCCAACAGCCTACAGCAGTAATCAGCATTATCATTTAAAAGATTCCAAGTGCATGGTTGTAGTAAAAAAAAAAACATTCGCTTTTCACAAAGTTGCTCAGTGCAACAAACTTGCAACCTACTGCTCCTGCACCTGCTTTCTGCCTTGCTGAAACGAGCGCTTATAATAATTCCCTCTCGGACCTTCCTCTGACGTCTGCAAAAACGCACACTCACTTGCTGAAACGCTGGACGCACTGACCTTAACGAAGGCCAGATCACCGATGTCATTCCTCCGCAGGCTTGCAAGCAAAAGTCGCTTTGCATATATATCATCTCTTCCTCTTGTAATTGCGGTTTGCAGGCGATGATCCGTCAATTCGTAACAGTAATCGCCGCTCCTGTACATAAGTCCTGCTTTTGCTGTTAAACTTTACTTCACGTTTGGCGCTCATTCAGTCGTTTTTTTCTTTCCCCTGGTCTTTCATAAGCGCTAGAAAGAAATCGTTTCGAGCCACAGAGGCTACCCGGATAACATTCCTTTCGGTATGATCTTCATTTTTGCACTCAAGTTAGCAGAAAAATAGGCCTCCATTCGCGCCATACAGCATCCGCGGTGACGAGGGGAAATGCAATAACCACTGGCGAAAGCTCGTCGCACAGACATCCTGTAAATTTTGTATGAGCAGCCGAACATGCACGAGATGACTGTGGCGACTAGAACAAAGTCCACCTGGTTTAGTTCTCCTTAACCGACCACATGTCAAGTCATTAACGTGGTCTGGAAAAATGGAATATTTTTCTCCTTCCGGCGTAAAAAAAGAGGGGGGGGGGGAGGCAATATGCTTACCCGAGATATCAGTCTGAACCACGGAGTGGATCAAAGGCACGGTTAGCACGACTTCTTCTTCTTCTTCTTCTTCACCCCAGGTATATGGCGCATACCCACGCGGGGAGATTGGCCAAGGTGTAGTTGAATAAACAAAGAAGTTTCCATGGAAGATGATGACAAAAATGTAGCACCAATCGTGAATTTTGAAAAATCAATGAATAAAAACAAGAGAACAATATTGACCGTTAATTAACAGACAGCATTTTGGTGAAAAAGAAGAGCTCGTAGAACTTTGAAAGAATTAGCACATCAACCTACCAGTTGCAATTATGTAATCGTGGAGAAACCCACAAATAGAACCCAATGCAAATCCCTTGGCGTTCGCACCAAAGATAATAATACTGGCAAAGATAAAGGGAGCCCTAACCTGGAGAGAGGGACCTCCAGGTAAATCTTTCTCTGAAGTGTGAACTTTGGGCAGTAGAGGAGAAAATGGTCTGGTGTTCTTGCTCGTCATCTTCTTCTTTGAGAAACGTGGCACGCGCTTTGGTGCGAATCTTTCTTTTCCCTCGCATACTTGCGTGAGCGACCTTTATGAGCACTTACAGAATATCCACTGCGGGTATCAAATTTTACTTTTGCCATGAATTTCTGCATTAGGCCTGTGCTCTGTGTGAAAGCTATCAATGTTGGTGAACGACAAAGCAAATTGTGCGCAAATGTAAATGTCATTTAGTGATCAAAAGCAAAGTGAAGAAACGTATGCTTTTCGCGGGAAAAGCGGGAGCGGCTGTGGTCTTCACCACGTGTGTGCTAAAAACAACAATAAAGCACGACAGCGGTTTAACACCGTTGCAGCGATGGTCGAGCGATAGCTTTTTTCGTGCTTTACTGTAATTTCGCTGTTTCTTATCTCTTGGCTTGGCGTGTTCTTTGTGGCTGCTATATTTACTCGAATTAAGTACTAATTTGTAAGTTTTGTTCATTTCTCCCGGGTTAAATTAGCGCGCGTCAAATTAGGAGGTCACCATCGCGTTGGCCGTAGTCAATTTAGCCTCGATGTCGGTCCATATCAGAGGACTTATTTTGAGGGTGGGGGCGGGTCAAGTTTGGAAATGGGCGAGGCAAAATTTAGTGGTCACTGTGGTAGTGCCCACAGTCATATTAGCCCCGATATAGATTTTGGTCCAAATCCGACAAGGTGAAATTTTGGAGGTGGGATGGACCAAATTTGGAAATAGCCAAGGCGAAATTTGTTGGTCATCATCGTATTGCCCATAGTCAAACTAGCCTGGATAGCGACTGTGGTCCAAATCTGAGGTCAAATTTTCGTGGTCTGGCTGGGCAAAATTTTGAAATGGCCAAGACCAAAGGTCACCTTCGTGCTGGCCATAGACAAATTAGTCATAGGCATCGATTTTGGTCCAAATCTAAGAAGGTTAAATTTTGGGGTGGGAGTGGGCAAATTTTCGTGGTCACCATCGCATTGGCCATAGACAAATTAGCCTCGATATCGATTTTAGTCCAAATCGATAAAGGTGAAATTTTGGTGGTTGGGATGGGCCAAATTTTGGGAGGGGGGTGGGAATGTCGGTAACGACCACGGCCAGATAAGGAACACCATCGCATTAGCCAGTCAAAGTATGCTTCGGCATCTGACATACGGCTGTTGCTATAAAATCGCATAGTCCGAAGGTCATTTCAATGTCAGATTAACCAGTTGACTGAAACTAGAGATTCGCAGTTAGTACAGTTATGGCTCGAAAAATAATTGCTTATCTACATGCCAAGAGCAGGGTCAAGTTTGTTATTTGGGCGCTTTCAGGGGAAAAAGTTTTGCTGGTCGGAGGAATGACACACCGAAATCGCCTGTAGTGCTCGTTTTCCCCACTCTGATTCATTGTTCGCGCTGGCATAGGGGTTACCATGCGCCTCACCTTGTGCCATTCTTACAGACACGAACTCCTTCTGCCTACAAGAAATAAATAAGCATTTTGAAAACTGACAAAACGCCAAGCGTCAATTTTCGATTATGTTTTATTGGACATAGTCCATATCTTCCATAAATACGTGTCAAAGGCTACAATAGGCAAGAATCAAGTTTCGTATGCCGATCACAGCGCCGTAACACGCAGTGTATCGGGAGGAGCAAGATTTTTCAGGCTACTGATGATGATGGTGTTGTTGATGATGATGATGATGATGACACAAAGTCAGACGAGAAAAAATTCATGAAAGCCATATCAGAAAATAAAATGAAAGAAAAAGTCATGTTATTCACTGCCGGTTAACTTTCCACCAGATTCGAAGCCGAGCCTTTCTAATTGTAGTAGCCTCAGTGCCGGGTCATGCTTAACAGACACAGATCGAATGCGAGACCTTGAGGCAATATTACGCCATCTCTTGGACGACGGAGCAACTTCAGGCATTGAAACACCAGGTAGTGCTGGTGGTGGAGGTGAAAAACGCTTAATTAATTAATGAAATGGGACCGGTCCTCGTAGACGGGTCCAGGATTCCGATAGCCACAGTTTCCAGACACGCTACACACGCTTTCCACTTGGCGGATTGAGGGGCATCGGAAGACTGTAGCGGCCTTGGTGCTTCGCTGCGCCACCTGTCTGCGCTTATAGATATCAGCTTCCGCGCTCTGGCGAAGCCACAGGTGGCGTGCGTCAGCTACTTAGCTGGGCTACCACGAGTGGCCAGGAACTTTATCAGCCACGCCCGCGCCTCTAATCGCTTCCAAATTCGCCACGCCCAAGCCTCTAATCGCTTACAAATTCGCCTCGCTTTTGTCGCGACTCATGTGGTTCAGAGCTGCAGTTTTTAGGCCCGCAGTGCAACAGTTGCATCGCCTCCTGAGCACTGCAGGCTGCCTACGAGGACACACGAAGATGAGCTGGCCAGACGTACCCCTCGAAATCGCTTCTCGCGATGGCTTCGACATTGAACGCGGCTCCTTTACCAACGCCGACAACCTTCAGATCGTCACCAAGGCATGGGTACCTCAAGTTCCTCAAAGGTAAGCTGCTTTAAACATTTCACGGAATAGTTTGCGAAATTCGTGAACAGAAGGCGGGGGGCGTTGCCAAAGTGTGTTCGAATTGTTTCAATGAATATCACCCGCTGAATGGGACTGTCATTAGCCTCAAGTCCTGCCATGTGTTCCAAAGCCGATAGAGGCACCGCGGTAATTCTTCATTTTGATTCTAGCTTTCTCAGCTGTAATGCTTATTGCTACAGCTTTTCGTAGTGATTTAATTAAGCGTCAAAGTTTCCCTTCTCCAAGAAGGCAAAGCCTCAAGTTACGTGGGGCTTACGGTTACCGTGAACACAGGTGCGTCCGTTTTTCCCGTAATCTGCAATGCATCTCTTCTTGATTACAACAGTCTCTTGAATTTCTCCTTATTTCAACACGGCAGTGTCGTAAGGAGCTCGCTAGCGTGCTCACAGTAAAAGTGGTGGGCACTTTACGTCTCAGAATTCCACTTCAAAGTGAGACAACTTGTTCAATGATAGCAGAAAAAAGCATGAGCAAACCGCTCGCTTGTACAGTTAGGGAGATAACGCCGGCTACGGCAGACGAGTATCTTTTGGGCGTACTGCAGCCGCCTGGCATAGACGAGTTGCCCAATGTAGTTTATTTTATTCCAAAAATTTTTTTGAGTGCAGTCAGTGCGAGGCTGAGACTGACAACTACCCTGACCTGTATTTCTTCTATGACGCCAAGGAAAATAGCACATCAGTTTTACCGTGGTAGTCTTGCGTACTAGCGTCATGCGGGGTTCAATTTCCCTGCCTTAAAGTTTGCCGATAGCCCCGCGGATTCGTAACAATCCTGCATTTGCTAGCACCTGGCAGTCGGCGTGTAGTACCTACACGGGGCAAAGCGCTTGTCTAGAACGCCCGAACTGCGTGCTCTGAGCCGCTCGGGGCTACGCATGCATCTAGCGATACCGCCTGGTTCGATACAAGCGGGGCCTGAGCATGGGCATTGATACGATTGCGATGCCTTCCCCGGTTTTCAGCGAGGCGCTGAACGCAGCTACGACATGGTAGAGAGGTCACGCAGTGAACCGCGATTTTTTCAACTGGTGCTCCGCGAGAAAGAGCAGGAGAGAAAGCCCAAGAATTACGCCTCCCGTGTCAACCACCGTTAATTCCGCCATACCTGGGTTTCCTCCCGTTTAGACAAACAGCTCTTACGCGCCGCTCTCGATACCTTGTGAGTGTCGCCATGCTTCCTGGGAACTTGTTTTAGTGTTATAGTGCTACGTACACCTCCAACGGCCCAGTTGCGAGGAAGGCTACAAGCTTTTTGCGGACAGCCTTGCTTATGTTTTCTTACTGTTTTATGTGTAGACTCGTAGGCATCTTGTCTGTCTGAATGGGCTAGATCCCCTCGCACCTACTGTGCGATGTCAGTGCAGGTTCAAGAACCCCAGGTGGTCAAAATTTCCGGAGCCCTCCACTACGGCGTCTCTCATAACCCGAGTCGCTTTGGGACGTTCAACCTCCCTACACCAAACCAGATCCCCTCGCACCAAAACACTTCTGGTCCTGAAATAAGCCCAGATAGTTCGAGAAGTCTGCCTCTGTCCTCGAGTCTCGTTATACGCACGGCAGACTCAGCTCCCTGCAGCTCCAGTCCAAAACCTACAGCACGGGCACTAGCAGCTCAACTGATGGCGCTGTCAGCGCATCTTAGTCCCCATGCTACCTTGAACGATGACATTCATATTTCAGTACTCGCTGAACGCCGCAAATCTCCGCAGGGAAACTTGAAGGGGCGTACTCGCGATAATCCTACAATGTATAGTCGGAACCATGACTCGAAAAAGCGTGTAGGGCACCTGAGCTCCCGCGCAACAAAAAAAAAGGGGGGGGACGCTTTTAACGTAGCTAAGCAAAGTATACGTGCCAAAGCATGTGCTTAGCCAGGTTGGCCCATGGTTTCGCTTTGCTGGGTCGTCGGCACCTCTGGCGACGACATTAGTTCGATAGTAGTAATAGTTGAAGGCGATGGCCTACAATGCCCAGCACCAGTGTGTTGCAGTTTAACACGAGGCGTAATCGGCTGCGGCCATAGCAGTGCTCTCGTGTACAGGCCAGCGAAGCTGAGCTGTTCGCCCCGCCGCGTGTTCTAAACTGTCGCGGCAATATTTATTTCATTTATTTATATCCCTTATTTAGGGTCACAAATTCAATTAAAGGTCAGGCTTCAGCGGTAAATCTGCTTTTGTTGCTTTGCTCCTGGAGTAGCTTTCGGTCTAAAAAAAAAGCCAAGCATAATGCGGAAAACCCATTAGTTTGTTTTGCAGCCGGCACCGCAGAAAGAGCTTCCGACGGCCGCAGCAGCCAGCAAGCCGATAAAAGGCGGGCGACGCTATCAGTTTTGCTGCGTCCGCTCACACACGGCCCACAGCTCGATCGTCTCGAGTCCGGTGTTGTCGCTAGATGTCGCACGCGTAGTCCCGAGCGGCCTGGAGTACGTAGTGCTTTCTAGACCAGCGTTTTGCCCTCTGTAGCAGGTCTCGATAGGACAGCGGACATGCCAGGCCAGGTTAACGAAAACCAGCAATGTGTACTGAGGGTCGTATTGTCCCGAACCGCTCGTTACGCTGTCAGTGCAATGAAACCTACCGTATTTTTTAAAATCTCCTTGACCCCAGTTCATACAATCCTCCTCCTCGCTTGAGTTCCAGCCAGAGCAGCGGTTGCTTTCATATGCATGTCGGAAACGCCCTCACCCTTCAATGCGCTCGGGGCCCGTGCGTGTGCTTAGCATAGGGACACCTTACATGCTTACCCTAAATGTGGGTTATGTTTGATGGCGCAGTTAACGTATCGTTGTAGATTTTCCACCGTGCCGGTAAACTGCGCTCATAATTTATAAGTCACTCAATTACCATTACCCGATAGCATTGAGATAGAATGAAGTCTTTTAGCTCAATTCACTGCCTTGTCTGATGGAGTTACCGCACGCACGGATGGCAGGTGATGAAGACGACTGCTTCCAAACCGACAGTGCGTGAGGATGAGTGTAACACGTGAGAGCGCGGTTAATTGACATTCCAAGTGCAGCGCGAGAGACTGGAGACACTGCCTCTATCTATGCCAGTTCTTCTGTCCTTTGGGGAAAAGCTGTGCCCTGGACCGCCTCGATCCTCGCCCATTAACAGAGCAAAAGATCCTCGGTCCGTGGCCACAGCAGTCGACTGCCCTCAAGGCATACAGGACACTTTGCCTACTTGAGAGCGACTGGATTGAGTGACAAATTGTTACAGCGTTGTGCGTGTGTGTTATGCCTTTTTTCCCTTCTCTCTTCCTCCTTTTAGTCCCCTAATCCTCTTCCCCAGTGCAGGGTAGCCAACCGGAACCCCTTTCTGGTTAACATCCCTGCCTTTCCCTCCTCCTCTTTATCTACTATCTGGGGACAAGCTCCAGGGGTTATCTAAAGCCAGTGTGCGAATATCTGCAGAATATAATCTTTGCTTCAGGGACTCTTTTGTTGTAATCCACTATTTTTTGAGCCAGAAATTCAATCTTAACTACCTTAAATGAGTCAACGTTTCACAATTGTTCGGCTGTACAAGGCACCCTGGCCAATCCCCCACTGTGGGTATGTGCCACTCCAACAGAGGACAACACTAGATGTAAAGGTGCGGCAATGTCTTGTGTCACAAAATGCAATTTTGGCATTATTTCCACGCAATACACATTTAAAAAAAACCTGCGGCGATGGCCTAGGGGCCTGAAGCACTGGCCGGCGACACTGATCTGTTAGCGCCACCGCGGGTTAAAATCCTGCTCCCTTGGCTATGAACTTTAACTTTTGTTTCTTTAGTTTCTTCGCCAGTTGTCACAGCGGTCACCGCACGCTGTCGGCTTTCCGCTGCAATAAGGCTCTTATATTGTTGCACAATGCCGTGCGCAATATCGGCGTGCAGCTCATGCGCGAGGTTCTGTCGCTTTCTAGATAGTAGGGCAGCTGAGGATGCGAAACGAACCGCACAGTCGGGCTCGGAGGTAATCCCTTAGGCTGCATTTTTTTTACACAGGCTGTTCTTATGCTGTTTCTATCTCAGGCTCACGGAGGGACCGCTGACGAAGCGGGTGCCCCTTTGAGCTGACCGAAATTCCGAACCGACAGCAGGTGCCTCATCTGTTGTATCGACACGTTGTGAACATTTCCACACCTGTATCGCAAACGTTAGTATACAATGTTGCTGCGTTTTGGGTGCCTCTTCGATAAAGTCCCAAATTCCGTCTTGACATCACGCTATTGCGACGTGTTCGTTAAAGCTAAATATAACAGAGGCCTCATGATGATAAATTTGTGCCTATAGGGCGGACACAGCTTGGGTTTATTACTATGGCCAAGCCCTTTCATCGATCGTAGTCGTTATCCCACTCTCAGTGTAAAATGTGCTGTGCTGACGATGTATTGAGGTGCGAGTCGTGTTGTAAGTAAGCGCATTTGCCTCGTGCAGTGTCTGGAAGGCGCTGGTGTTCATGTGTCACGGCTACGTGGAGCACTGCCACGTTCCCTTCTACGACATCCTGGCCCGCTCCCTCGTCGGCGAGGGCTGCTATGTGTTCGCCCAGGACTTGGGTGAGCTGACCAGTTGTATGCCGCCATTCCTGTTTCGAATCTACGCCGTCAACCCACAAGCGGAAAATTTAGTGTATTCGTAGTTGCTGCCACGCAGCCGCCTAAAGGGCCACAAAGAAACGGTGGGGCTTATCTCAAGTGCAGCATGGTATAAATTTATCGCCCGGTGAAAGACGAACATTCTGGTAGTTTTCCAGTGCAGCTTCACTCCAGAGCGGTGTTTTTAGTCCTTCTGCTTGTTCGACACCGCTCTCAAGTTTCTATCGTACGGTGAAAAATGTTTGCATACGTATTATTGCCGATTTTAGCTTTAACTAGCTGGTAAACTCAACTTCATTCACGGCTCAGTGGTTATGGTGCTCGGCTGCTGACCTGGACGCGGGTTTGGCCCCGGCCGCGGTGGTCGCATTTCGATAGAGGCGAAATGCTAGAGGCCCGTGCACTCTGCGATGTCAGAGTGCGTTAAACAACCCCCGGGGGTCGAAATGTTCAGGTGTCCTCCACTACGGCGTCCGTCATAGCCTGTGTCGCTTTGGGACCACACGCCAACTTCCTTCACGGAAGGTTCTTTTGTTGCTTTCCTATGGTGCCTTTGATCACAATCTGCCAAGCTAAGTTGAAAGACACCACCCTTGTTGAGATTTTGCCTGAGGCTTTTTCCAACAGCCCTATCGCTTCCAGTGACTGGATCTTATGGCTTCCGCAGTTGGCCATGGGGAAAGCGCTGGTCAGCGAGCCAACGTCAAGACCTTCGACAAGTACCTTGTCGACATCTTGCAGCACGTGGACTCGACGAAGGAGAAGTTCCCGGGCAAGCCTGTCTACCTCTTTGGCCACTCAATGGTCAGTCGTAGCTGGGCTCCTTGTCGCTGAGAAAGCTTCCCCTATAACTAAGCCCGTTGCATGAGTATTCGATTCCTTGAAAACTAGAAAAATAAGGCATGCTCACGTTGATCTTCTCACAGCAGGGTATTCCTGCATGATTTCTCAAAACATGACTTAAAGCAAGCACGTTCATCACGTGAATGCAACCGTACGAGGCTTGTTTGGGCGCTTTCACCAGGCAGGTATCCCATGCCATTCTTTTGATGCCGGAGCCAAAATGACGGCCCAATAAATGAACGATTTATCTGTTGCTCCCGTCCGACCGATGTCTAATCGCAGCGGAATCCGGGCCGCCTCAGACACCACTGCCGTCGCGGGTCCGACAGCCCGTTGAAAACCTAGTTACAGAACATCGCCTTTCTCGTGGGCTTGTTCTCTGCGCTTAAACCGCCTGAATCACATCGGGTTTCGACTTAGTAGCCTCTATATTAGATTTAATATTCAACGCACCGACGTCGGGCATTATCATATCGGCGCGCTTCAGCGGGGCCTAAAGATGGCTTCCGCGCGTGCGCATTTGTGTTGAGGGAGCTCAGCGTCATTTCGTGCAAATGATGTGGGTGCTGTGCGCAGCCGTCACCCCCATTATCGCTGCGCCGTTATCTCCTTTTGCACGTTACGGTCTCGTGTTCAGTTTTCAAAAGGGCTACAGTGGTCTGGCTGTGCGCAAGTGCAACGTAGTAATCATTTACCCAGATGAAAGAACTGATTTTCTCACCAAGCAGCTCTTTCCATGTTCAGTGGATATACTTAAGTATAATACTTTGATTTGGGCTAGTTTCGTTGCGCTGAATACTGGCACACGAAAACATGTGTCCTTCTGAATCCATCTCCCATTTATGACCGCTTTGCTACTGAACGATAAAGGCCTTGTTTCTACACCTTAATGGTCAGGGATAAAATGGTTATAGCATCTCCCGATATCAAGCACTACCGAACTCGGTGGCTCAGCTGTGCGTTTGATTATGCACGCTTTATTCAGGGCGGCTTGCTAGTCGCGATGGCTGTCCAGAGGAGACCTGCGGATTTTGCCGGCCTCGTCATGATGTCGCCGTTCTTTGCTCCGAACAAGGAGGTCGCACCGACGCACAAGGTTGGTGCAATGCCCTATCCACATGTAAGTCCTACTGAGACGTTCCGTATGAGCCCCTCGTATAGGATTGTGGAGTTCATATAATACGGAAAAAAAATGCAGAAATCTGTACGGAGTTTATAAGCATGGTGCATAATTTTCCTGCGGTTTCCATAGTGTACATGACGCCATATGGAGTCTCTAAGCATCCGTGTAGTCCATACAGACTCCATATGCTCCATTCTGACTCCATAAAATTTCTTATCGAAATGAATGGAATTATGACACTGTGATATGGGTGACTTTCAGTAGGTATGAGACATCTATTTAACAGGCTTTCTGTGTGTGAGTCTTAACTCAACACGATTTCGGCACTCAGGGAGCGAAAGCAGCTACAAAGCACGCGAACACATCGTACTCGGACGGATTTTTGCTTCAACATAAGTACAGGTGAAAGCTCTTTCGTCCTCCCGTCATAATCGGCGGGGAGCTATCTCAAGGATCATTACGCACAACCAAAAAGAAATAATTTTGGTCCTAGTGCTGCTTTAATAACCATCGGAAATTTTTGGCGCAACAACCGCACATTTTCTTCATCGAGACGAGTTTGGTGCTGATAAGTCCCTTCAGGAGTGTCAAGCTACTCAGTCCTTTATCAACGTCGCCAATGATTCTTCAATGTTAGGTGCGCTCTGCATATAATTTTCGCTCTTCTAGCAGCAACGACCAGTGCCAGGCAAACGAAATGAAAACTAAATGATTAGTTGCATAATACGGCACTAAGATTACTGAAGCAGTGCTAACAAAATTAGTGCTACTATGACGTTTACATTATTTGACACTTTACTTTCACGCCATAATGCACTGTATAGTCTCGGCTCTCTCTAACGACAACGTAAGACGCAATGATGGGGGGGGGGGGGGGGGGGGTGCTATTGACGGGCTGAAATGTCCCGTCTCGCAATGTTATCTAGCTCAAAGGGTACTTACAATCATTCATTGGCTTAAGTAATTTAACCAGACACCAAAAAAACTTGGTTGAGCCAAGCATCATTCCAACAATGGTGTTCTTCCTTCATTCCGGAGAGCAGCATTCTGCAGAGCGAGACTGGCTCAAGTTACGTAAAGCGTCATTTTTTTTTGCTTCAGTGTGTCACTAAGCGTTTTTAATACGAATAATCCACGTCATGAAGAATCGAGAACCTGCGTCATTCTGAGCTTCTCATAACTGCTCTTTTCTGCAAGTCTTCTCTGAATTCATTAAACCGCGACAGCCGTATTTTAATAAAGGTGAAGTGCTACACGGCCCCTACGTTCAGCTTTCCCTATTCCTTATAGAGCACCAGGTCGTCGGAATTTATAGAGCACACCACTGTGGCTTCTCTCATATCCCACTATATGACGCTTGTGAACAATTTTTAAGCAAGTTTGAGCAAAAATGAAAATTAGTGTTTTGGGGAAAAGAAATGGCGCAGAATCTGCCTCGCATATCGGCGGACACCTGAACCGCGCCGTAAGGGAAGGGATAAAGGAGGGAGTGAACGAAGTAAGAAAAAGGGGTCGTAGTGGAGGGCTCCGGCGGGATTTCGGCCACCTGGGGATCTTTGACGTGCACTGACATCGGACAGCACACGGGCGCCTTAACGTTTCGCCTCCATTGAATCGCTGCCGCCGCGGTCGGGTTCGAACCCGGGTGCTCCGGATCAGTAGGCGAGCGCCCTAACCCCTGCGGTGGGTGCTCATTGTCAATTTCAGGGCCGTCGCGGTGGCTGAGTGGTTATGGCGCTCGGCTGCTGGCCCGAAAAACGCGAATTCGATCCCGTCCACGGCGGTCGAATTTCGATGGAGGCGAAATTCTAGAGGCCCGTGTACTGTGCGATGTCAGTGCACGTTAAAGAACCCCAGGTGGTCGATATTTCCGGATCCCTTCACTACGGCATCCCCCATAGCCTGAGTCGCTTTGGGACGTTAAACCCTCATAAACCAAACCATTGTCAATTTCCGCTTCCACGTGGTTTGAATGGCCGGGTGAACAGGTCGTGGAAATTAAGCACGTTGTTCCCTCAGTGCGGATCTCTCCGGCTCTCCACTTGCAGAGGGTTGTGACTAAAATGCTCGGGCGTGTGCTGCCCTCGGCACCCATCGGTGCCCTGGACGTGTCGCTGATTTCCCGGGATCCCGCAGTGGTGGCCTATATGGTCAATGACCCGCTGCGGCACCAAGCTGACGTGCCGCTCGGATGGGCTTCGGCATCGCTCCGCGCTGCAGACGTAAGCTCGGCCCCAAATTCCTTGTTTTTGTCCAACACTGCATGCGTTCATTCACATTATGCGCATCCACATGCTATCCAATGCTCTTTTTTAATGCGTTTCCGTTACTGTGCGTGTGATGTTGCGCGGCGCCCCCACCTTGCAGGTAACCTCCGCTACCTGCCCACCTTTTCTCTGCATCCACCTTAACTCTCCAGAAGCAGGCACCCACAAGCAGCCACTCACCGCCACCATCCAGAAGTCCCTATACTGTTTCATACATCAGGCGCAACGCTGTCAAAGCTGGCGCTATTGTTTGCGCTTCCCACATCCGCGATCAAAAAGTAGTGCGATCCTTGTGCTGGGCAATAAGTAATAACTTGCCTGTATGTCTACTGCAGCATACACTTGTCATGAGCTTGATTAAATGCGCACTTAGTGCTGACGATACGCTTGTCCCTCCTCGTGTCTTGGACTACTCGGCCTCTGAACAAGCGCGGAGTAACACGCCTCCCTTTTATTTCTTCGTGCGGACTACTTTCGTACCTTCCACAGAGTTTCACCCGATGTATGAAGCGGAGTGCACGTATCACCCATCTACCCACGAGAAGCCAAAGCAGCACTGGAATCTAAATACTACGAAGTGCAGCAATCAAATCTACAGGCGCGAGCAAAATTATTAGCATAAGTTATGCTAGCAGAGCGGTACCGTGCAATGCGAACACGCCTGGTACTTCTGTTACCAACATGCTCATAACCTCAGTGCTGAGCGTTGTCCTCTCCCTCTACTGTGGCAAGTCAGTTGTGCTAACCATTTTTGCTCGCGCCAGCACAACGAGTACTCCTAACGCATTTGTCACATCACCTTGTATGATCGCCTGTGGATATTTTTTTTTCCTTTATATCTCTTGATTGACACGTAGCCGCAGTACAGCAATGCGCAGCGCTGTTGGGATACCTGTTGTTCAGTATACGACATCGGTGCGCCTGCAGCGCTAAAAGGAAGTCTCATGAACGCAAACGAAGCACGAATGACAAATAGAATTCATTTGACAGCATTCAGTTTTTCCCATGGGGCAGGCCTGAGCGTAGCTGACAGGCACGTACTCTGCCCTAGGGGCAGGCCCTAGCGCCCTGAGAGCTGTATATCCGCAGTGGCGGTGCGCGGTAGCGATGGTAGTACGGGCTTTGCTAAATCTAATATTTTCAGTGCGGCCAATCTGATTCATTCACAGCCCATTCGCTAAACCGGCGACTGTATTCCTTATATATTAGCTCGCATTTGAATGGTGACGCATGGCTTTTTTTTTCCACTAGCGTTAAGCCGATGTTTGGCCGAAACGCACCAAACCTCCTACTCCCCTAATACCCCTACATTCCGTTTATCGCAGAACTTTCGTGCCAACATCCACCTGATCAAGGTGCCGATATTCCTTCAAATCGCCGGTGACGACAAGATATGCGACATTGATGCGATGAAAGAGTTCTTCGCAGCGGTCCCGAGCACGGAGAAGAAGATACAGGTACTATAAGTCGTCTTGTATGGTTATGCGCGTTATGGCCGACGTTCATCAGATCCATACTTGGCACCATCTTGCGGTAACTGCAGACGGTTTAAAAAGTGGCGCCAAGCGCAGTTACTGGTGTTGAATTGTGAACATAGCCTCCAATTGCGTTTACAATGGAAGGGGGTGTTCCACTTCAAACGCTTTTGGTGTGAGCAATTCACTTGCTCCTGCTTAAATTCATGTATTGTCACTAATATCCTTGGGGGAATAACAGCATTTCCGGCCCAGTAGCATTGAATTGATCAAAGGGCGTTAATCAAGCTAAGGCCCACAAGTATGAACATTTTTATATATTGGTGCAGTAAGAAACAAAAAAAATTAACATGCTCGTAGCGAATCGTCGGAGGGGTCAGCTGTTCACGTGCCTGTGCTCGAAACGGGAACTGTGGAGCTTAGAACGCCAAACCACCTGCCACTCAGAATTGTGCACTACCCCGCGGTAGCATCACTCCTTCTAGTAACAGACGTCACCCAGCCGAAGAATCAAGCGGGACACTTCCTCGTAAATGTTGATTAGAACGGATTCAACAGTAGAGTTGTTCTGTGGGTAGTCTGGTCTTCTGGAAACAAGGTGGTCACTTATAAGAGCAGCCTATGCTCTATACACAACTGATTTTGCTTTATATGCTGTTTTATTTGACACGTGGGAGTGGCTTGTAATCTAAAACACTGAAGAAATAAATACCTCTTCTCTTGGCAAAGACTCCTCAAAACTCGTGCACCCACCCTATATACAACACTTATGTGGGCAGGAAATATTCTTAATAAATGTAAGGCAAAAAAAACTGCCAGGTTAAATTTTCGCCACTTCAGCTGCTGCGCAACACACGTGATACGAACTGTGGTAACCGCAGTTAATACAGTCGATAACAAAAACCTCTTCCACCTTTCTTTTTTCATCAGTATTATGAATAGCTTTCAGACCTTTTCCTTCCAGTCCGACCGCCTAACAGCGATACTTTTTGCACCACCCATCTGCACTACGCAACGATACAGGGCAATTGCATGTGGCACAGCAGTTGTATAGGACTATTTCATGGGCAGTCTGAACTACGACGAAAAATTTCTGGACCCCTCTGAAGAATTAGATGGCGAAAATGGGAAGCTCGTCCCGAGCTCAACTGTACTTCTTCCGAGCCTTTTAGTTCTTCACTTCTGCTAATGACCTTTGAACTTTTCGTCTTCCCGATAGCTCTACAAAGGCGCCTACCACAACCTCTTGACGGAACCCGAAGGTATCAGAGAGCAAGGGTTCAAGGACATCGCCGAATGGTTCAATGACAGGCTGTCTTCTGCTAGGCCAGTCACACCTCCACCCCAGCCCAGCAAGGGCGACGTCGCTGGGCCTTCGGGTCGCAGTTAATCGCTGCCGGCGATGCAGCAAGAGCACACGAGTGGAACAGATCGATCATACTCCTATGTTGAATTCAGTTTTGAGAATGTTTTACGTGACTGCGTTCTTAAAATGCTCTCCTTTTTCTGATAAAGCTGTAATATCCGTCGCTCGTATATCGATATTAAACTGCTTCAAGATTTTTCTCAATACGTGTTTCCAATGTCTTTTCAAGAAGATGCTTGTATTTGCATGCATACGTTTCACCTTGCACATTACAGCTATTCTCACATGTGGATACTAAACACACAAGCACTGCGTATCCTCGGTGCACCTGACGCTAGCAGCGACTACTACACTAGCGGAGAACTGTTTCTTTGTGACCTGCCATTTCAGCCATATCACTAAGACATGGTCTCACAAATACTCCACGTAACGTCATAGCAACCAGCGGCCCTATGGGCGACCGGATTGATCTCTGGTTAACTTCGGGGATGGGAGGCAGCGAGGTCACAGCGGAAGAAAGGACGCCCATCATTTTCTCGAAGTCCAGGTCACCTTCCTGTGGAATCGTGAGCCATGCCGGGATGCTAGTTCGCCGAGAAAGCTGTGTGACGCGGATGACAGCCGTCCTTAACCTTGATATTCAGGGTGGGGTAAGCATCATGATGACGATATGATTATTTGGTCAAGCATCTTCATGATACTCATGGTGGCTATACCCCGGTCACTTTTCACCTCCAGGAGGACGGACACTTCTTAGGCGGGCGGACTTGCTTTTCAACTGCAGCATCGAAGCTGCCTTAGACGGCAGAACTCAACATCGATGGCAGCATCGAAACATACCGGAAACCTTGCTTCAGCGTAACGCGAGCCTTTCACTCAGGGGTGAACGCTGGACCAACTCCACAAAAAAAAAAACCTGGCTTTGGATTTGACGAAACAATTAGCTTTTTTTCGCAAGACATGGGTTTCCTCTGGTAAGTGGCGAAAATTCGTCTGCTACTGGTGGAAAGCAAGCGCTTTTGGAAGACGCGGGCCCGATCTGGTTCCACGACGAGCCATCTGTGCCTGCGAAGTGGTGTGCTTGAGAGCTGCCGCCATCTGTCGCATGCGCCTGTCACTAACTTGACTGCGCATGCGCAGTAGGAACTGGCGGTTTTCGTTTTCACCCAGTGGAGATGGAGAAGCGTGCGTGCTCAGAGCGGCCTTGCGAAAAAGGCGGATTGATGACAAACAGCCGCACTCACAGGTTATCTGCCTCACAAAAACGCCAGGTTAAGTCTCGTGTCTTCTCTGTTGTCTTTTGTCTTAGTTTTTCGCGCCAATTTCTTTACACAATACATAAAAGGTGCCCACACATTTTTTTTTCATAAAAGTTAATTCACGCTTTCGTTGGGCATCAGTAGGATTCTAGGTTGCTCTCTTAAAAATCAAGCTGTGACACAATTTATGATGGTCGCTGCAACGCGACTGGGGTGACCTCTTGTCTCGACGGTGGAGGCCATGGCGACCGGACGCCTGGCTACTGCTGAAGATCAGCGATACTTTCACCACACACGTCCAACTTGCGCCAACAATTTTTCCAGCTCGTTCCACTTCACGGAAACGTATAGAATATATTTCTTCGAAATACGGCGCAAAACAACGCTGGCGTAAACACGACACAACTAGACACGAACATAAACGCTTGAGTGCAGTGAAGTGCGCACTCCGGGACCTAAGTTAGTTCTCTTTGTAAGCGGTGCGGGCTGGGCAACCTTATTTTTCTTTTTTCTCTGCCCACACTAATATATGTAGGCAGCGCCAGCGATGGACTTTCAACTGACGTTCTACTGCAGACACGTATAACTATTCGCACAAGCATAGATGTGAATCTGTGTCAGGCTTCACAATGACAAGAAAAAGAGGCAGCCATGAAGAACGCGACGTTATCCCTTAAATAAGGAAGTTGAATTTATTATCTCATTTTAATCAGAATGAGTCATTACAAACTGGCCAAGAAGGCAACACCTGTGGTGCTCTGGCGTCGGACAGACAATTTCCTTACTTTTTGCATTAACTCTTTTCGTAAGAAGCGCAACAAATTCTTTATGTTTACATTAACCTTCCTGATGCGTGAACTTGCGATTCATGAACACATCAGAGCACTAACATTTTCACGCACCGCTGACACATTTTTTTCAATTTCTCGTGCAGTAATGATGCCTTTAAACTAAAAGAACGTTGCACTTAATTCTCTATGATTTGCACCTTCCAGAAAGCGCATATGTGACGGCAGAATTCAGTTAGAAGACTGCATAATAAGAATTTTTGTGGAGTCTGTACGAACCCCATGAGAACTCAGCAGAGATTCGATGTCCATTTTTGTAAAAGTGACTCTCCATTCACACTTGCTGGGCCACTCTAATTAGGAGTATAGTATAAGCGTGAACCTAGGGGTATGAAGTAGTTCGCATTAAGGGAATGTATCAGCGTGGCATGTATTTCCAGAGCATTGTGATGTCCAGTTCTCGATCTTCTTGTTACTTGCTCCTTTCAGAAAGTCAGTGGAAGTTGTTTGCTGTAATGTTTGGCGGGTCTGGTCTCAGTCTTTTGCGCTTTTCAGCGAAGTTTGCATGTATATAGGAGTGGATCTTCACGATACGTCTCAAGACACACCTGGCAAAATGACTTCTGAAATGTAATTAAATTACATTACCAATTACTTTCGTAGAAAGCTGGCAAAAGTAATTAAATTACAAATTACTGCTATCACAAAGTAATGACTTTACATTACCTTCCAAAATGAGAGTAACTTTTAAATTACTTTTTAGTTTCGACGAATTCTTCATACTTCCTAAAAAAAATTTCTGATTTGTTTGTCCTGCAGCTGACTCAAAATAGGCGCCGGAAATTTCGCCCTTCTTTGATGAAAGCTAGCCCCAGTCCATTGAACAGCCGCTTTGCTGACGTAGATGAGGTCAACTTAATCGCAAAACATGTATAATTGCTCGCATCACTCTTAGATCAGAAGTTCATCGTCCAAAGCATGATATGGTCCCGCCCTCTTGATTTCAAAGGATTTGTCGTCCTCGTGAACAGCGTGAGTGCATCGACTGCTTGTATTCACACTCATCGTCCCGGAAACGCACCGGGGAGCCGAAAAGCTGCCAATTCTGCAGTTCAATTGACTCGTTTTTGAGACATGTTGGCGGATATCGATTGCATATCGCGGTGACGCTGTCGGCTATATTGCCCTTGAGTAAAAAGGCCTGAAATCTGACCACAGAAGGCAATATTCCCGAAAACCCAAAGCCAGGTTCTGTTACCTGTCAGTTCAGACTTGATGTAAGTGCGGGAACATGACAGTTATATATGAAGCAGTCTAGAGGGAAGTGCTCGTTCAAGCACTCGCAGTGCGTCTGTGGGAAGGTGCAATATGCAACACGGCATACCATGGTCGTGGCGTTCTCCTGGTGGCCCCGTGGTGCATCTGTGTGTACGACCGTACGCAGTGCTGCAAGATGCATTGCACTCCTACAGAGTCTTCAGTGAACCAAGGCAGGGCTGACGCCCGTCACCTCCCGTCCGCGTGGAGACGAGTGCTGGTTGTTGCAGGCTGCGCGTTTTTCTTGCTTTCTAGACGCTCGACCCCGCAAACGCGAGGCCAAAGCATGGCCGATACAAGGAGAAGCACGGACTCATCACGCAGCAAAAGTAATTTCACTAGTAATTAATTACCTTTAACCTGAAATAACGATTCCAAAGTAATTCGTTACATTACTAAATCACCAACCCATAAAAGTAATGAATTGCATAACAAAGTACCGAGAGAATATAGTTACTTACTTTCATTACAGTAATTTATTACTGCCATGTCTGGTTCAAGAGAGCAGTGCCGCACCGTTTGTGTATGATGTTAAAGAGGCGTTAGAAAAAATGGCATTCAAGGCACTGCTTTTCTTCTTTTTTTGCGAAAACATTATATTTACATATATATTACAGCATTCAGCAATGCATCATGATTTTAGTGTGAATACATCACGAATTAATGACAATATGAACAAGAAAAAAAGCACATCGAGTCTTAATCGGAAACTCGGTGGCCAGTATTAAAGAGCAATTCATCAGAAACTCAACTCAGAAGTCATCAGGTATACCTGATGAGCGTGATGTCCAAAATCATTGACTTTTTATCTAAAACTCATCGCATATTTTCGTAAGAGTTTGCACATGATAAATTACGAAGGAGCGTCCTATGAAAGCTAAATTATACAAATAAACACATTTGAAGAGTCTGTACAAGCACTGATGGAAAATCAATGCATGTTTGCTTTACCAGCCGGCATTGACACGGATAAGCAATGAATGTCTTCTTCGCCTCATTTCGAGAAGTGCAACGATTAACGAGGCCCATGCACACACTTCCCGACTGATTGCGGTATTATAAAAGCGTGCAAACTCAAGAAAGAACGAAAGAAAATTGGTGGTTCTTAAGAACAAAACGTAAAAGAGCATATCCACTCAATTTGCTTTGAACAAGTGGAGAATTAAAGGCGACGAAATGTAGAGTTGTGAAATAATGACTTTTGGATTAATACCGGCATGAACGCATAACTGTCGGTGCTTTCTGTAGAAAATAATATTGCACAAAACCGCGATTCCAAACAGTGCATGCTCATAGACGCGTCGCCTATTGGACCATAGCAGCGCATGTCCCATTTCACCGGTGCCTCTGTTTAGTTGCTTAAAACGCTGGGACTTGTGCAGCTGGGATCACTGGTCCACGAGCTTTGGGAATAGGAATGCTGCACTTTTGCGCGATACAGGCTCTCCTTGAACCACTCAGCGATGTCCATAAAGGCTTGCTCCTTGATGCCTTCCGGTTCTGCCAAGATCTGGTGGTAGGAGCCTTCGTAAATCTATAGCGAATGAAAAAAAAAGTAATTTAGAAAATTTGCCATCGTGAAAAGCTAGTACAAAGAAAGACAGAACGCTTACGTCGCTCAGGCTTCTGCTATCGGGGTCAAGGTCAGCATGATCACTATTTTAGCGACATGGCAATATGAAAAATGTGTCTCATATTGCCAAGTAGCTAAAATACTGCTTTCGTGATCGCAATGTGGAGTGCGACGAGAACTAAGAGTAAACTTATACTCTAACTTCGGTAACGTGTAAAGCTACCTCTATAAAAGTTACAAGCAGTAATGGGCGCTAAAATCGACGTTACAGCGATAATCATTCCAATGCTTTCGTTATTCTTTGCCAGCATAAAGGTTACAACGTCTGCCGAAAGGCTATTTAAGCGTTATTTCGGAAAAGCTGGAGTGCATCTCGTACAGAAAACTGATTTTCGAGGCAATGCATCTTGCGAAGTGTGGTGCTCCGTTTACAGTAAATTGTAAACAGCTCGGCGAACCCATCGCCATGGAGAATAAAAATAGTTTTTTTCCCTTTCCAAGCCCACCTACGCGCTACGGCACAACCCTCAATTACCACCATGATGCGCCTAGCAATAGACAATACTGTGTGGAGCCAGTCTATCTTTGCTGGCTGCTGCTATGTTTCACATATCGCGTTTCATTTTTCAGCGGCCGCAGTGCGAGAGTTATTTGCTTTGCACCCTGCCTCGTGCCTTCGACTCTTATAATTATGCTGGTGTTTCTGTAAACTACAGCCGTCAGCCAGTTTAGCTAGAGCGCTCGCAAGGCTAGCTTTTGGCTGTACGCGCGACGCCTACCGATAACGCCTTGCTTGAGATGCGCTGCCATACTGATGACACTGCCTTGTGCTTATTCGCCGCGCTGGTTCGCATCCGCGATCGCAAACGATCGCCGGTGAGGGCGCTCCAGGCCGCGGAACCAAAGCCAAGATAAGAAGTCTTGGGAAAACTTTTGGCGCCACGAGACGTGTTATCTTGGCTTTGGTTCCGCGACCTACAGCGCCTTCGCTGGCGATCGTTGGCGATCGCGAATGCGGACCGGCGCGGCGAATAAGCACAAGGAAGTGTCATCAGTATGGCGGCGCAAGCTCAGACCACGGTGTAAGAGTTGGCTATGTCTTTCACCCTGGCTCAGACGTAGGCTTCCTCAAGCCAGATGTTATCGGTGGGTGTCGCGCCTGCAGCCGAAAGCTGGCCTTTCGGGCGCTCTAGACAGACGTGCTGACGATTTTTCTACATGGTAGTGCATGGTTCCGAAGCAGCAATTCTTGCGACGTTGACTCAAACACCTTCGTGCGTTTCAAGAACGCATGGCCGAGGATCGATTTCGACTGTGCGAGATGGGAGGGGTATGACTGTTCATCAGACCACGCTTGGGTAGGCACGTTATTGTGTTGATATGGGCGCCAATGCATGCTGGTTGATATAGTCGGGTACAACTTTAGAAGGCAGCGGCATTTGCCCCTCAAAGGCGGATGCACACGAGTTTCCGCCAATAGGCGCGCACGTCAGGTGACGTCATGAGCCGGACGGCCGGTGACCCCGCCGACGGAGAACATGGCTAACATGGCCGCCCTCGATTCGAACTGGGCCGAGCCGCATCAGCGGTGTGCGTCTCCCGTCTTCAGATTGAATTGAAATTGTTGGTGAGCGTCTGTCATGCCGGAAATATTATTGCGAGCTTAAGATGCACAATTTGCGCCGCGTGCGTTTGTTCTGAGCCGTGAGCCGACGAGAAAAGATTACAGGGAACATCGGTGACGCTGCGCTGCGCTTCTTCTGGAAACAGGATACCAGGAAACACCTCAGCGCGCAAACGATCGATCGTTGGCAGCAGTATGATAAGATAGCCGAGCGTCTAGCAGGGCATCGTTCGAGTGTCGTTCGGTGCTGTTGATCTTGCTCCGTAGCAGACGACGCACAGCGTTGTAGAAGGCACGGAGTTATTGTTCTCTCGCGATCCGGCATGTGCTGTAGCATTTCCATCATGACAGTTTTACCAAACCACTCATCAAGATACACAAATCTTATTTATACCGAGAAATACGCGTTTTAGAAGCAGTCACAATTTTTGGAGCGGGACTATTTCTTTAGTCGCGGAGGCAATTGGCTTCTGCGCTTCGGTCATCTGGGCGGGGCCTCTCCTGTCTTCTAAAGTTGTACCCGACTATAGATACTTCGAGACTACGAGTTTATTTTTTTTTAACTCGCGCAGCTTTCTCTTCTCAGGAGAAACCCACCAGCCATACAATACTGTCGCTTCGCACTCCGCTTATTTGCATGTCGTCGCGAGTTGAACTGCGCAGTTATTAGAGTGCACAGTATTACCATGTAAGCGAGTGATTCGTTCTTTTATTGGATTTATTTAGCGCAATTCGAGCAAGGTGACGGAGTAGTGTGAACGTCTGCACTGAGTGTGATGCGATAAACGTTTACGCGTTCAAGAGTGTAACATAGACATCTAGTTCTTTGCACAGTAAACATTCCTGTTTTAACCTCCTGCTGAGCCAACATCATTGCGTGTTGCTTATTTAGTAGTATACATCTACACATAATTTTAAAATATTACGCATTCCTTGCTTATGTCTACATTGATTTATTCATCATATCGATATTTGTTTCCAGAGGTTAATTGTATATTTTTGACCACAAAGTAGGTTGAAAGTTAGCTGGGCGGATGAGATTAGGAAGTTTGCGGGGATAATGTGGGCGCGGCTGGAAAAGGACCGTGTTAATTAGTGAGATATGGGAGAGGCCTTTGCACTGCAGTGGGCGTAGTCAGGCCGATGATGATGATGGAAACAGGATAATCAGATTGTCGAAGGTGATTCAAGTTGGGCTGCAATAAGGAGTATCCAAATATCTGAAAGGCCTAAATTCATTTTCAACGGCACTGTTGTTCAACTGCCAAACCTGCGCCTGCAAGATTAACCAAGAGTCAGCGTAAGAGTTTTTTCGCAGTAATCAGAGAGGTGTTTACTGCTATTAAGGGCATAAAACGAGCTGCGTTTTTTTAAGTGATTTTACAGCAATTCGTTGTTTGTGATAGCGTTCTTAAAGTGTTAAGCACGCTTATCCTTTATTGTTTGCGTTTTCTGAACAGCAGCATGCATTAACAACGCATTAAGCGTTGTACTGCTCTTTCGGTGCACACGCAGCGGACAGAACAAAAGCACATAGTGTTCACGATTCCCGGAGTTAGTACCAAAAAATTGTCTAATTTAACGTCCTTGTGTTAACGTCGTTGAGTTACGATTGCAGTCTTGAACGTTGTATTGGTTAGTCTAGTTCAGTTTATAGGAAGCTTAGGAAGGTATTGCACACTGCACTAACCTCTATAGTCATTAAAACGTAATGAATGGAATAACGAGATGGATATTACCCCTTTTTGAAGCTTGGAAAAAACCACCTTGGCGCAAATAAATTCACAGAGACAAAAGACAAAAGACACACAGACAAAAGTCTCCTTGTATCTTTTGTCTGTGTGAATTTATTTGCGCCAAGGTGGTTTTTTTACCAAGCTTCAAAACATGCTACACCAACTAGCCCAGCAACATGCCTTACTGGTATAATACCAATATTAAAATGGACAAATTTTAGCCACTGAGCTTAAAAGGCTGTCAGCACACCCTAGCAAACCCTGTTGTGCCAAAACACATTGCGCATCCAAAACAAAGAACGTTATTGGAGCTGGCAGCCTCCTGAATTCAGAAAGAGCGGCAACATGCGCAACAGGAACAACACTTCCACGGCGGCCTGTTCTCTAGCTCCGTAGACGCGCTCCGGAGTGCTGGCAAAGGAATGGCGTTCCACAAGCTACGGTAGGAGGGTATTCCGCAGTTGAGTCTGTCACTAAATGAATTTTCAAGTTACTCTAGTAAGCAGCGATATATGCACCAGTGAGCATGAGAGAAGGCAAAACGTAGTTTCGATGGCAGTAGTAGCGATGATGTAACAAGCGGTGCGTGGTACTGACGTCAGTTTTACTCGGTGAAATGCTTATGAAAAACCTTCCTCAGCCGATCACTCGAAGCAAGTCTTGATCATAGCTCGTGACTCGCGCCACGTACTGCCTTCGTCTTCATTGGGGAGGGCTCGCGGTCATTATACATCGTTAATTCCTTGAAACGCCTCCTCTTAGGCCCTATGTGACTGTCTGTGTAAGGGTCATAAGAAGGTATAAGCAAATGCGCGGTCGTAGCCTTAGAGTTCGTTGACGCTGAACCCTAAAGTGAATGGATAAAGATATTGGTGGCAAATATTTTAAAAGCAGACAACGTTAACACTTGCTCACTCTGTCTCCGAGTTTCGGGACTTACGCGCCATATCGTAAAGATAGTTACTTTATAAACTATTTTTTATACACGTGTTCGATCCCGGCCGCGGCGATGGAATTTTGGTGGCGGCGAAATTCTATAGGTCCGTGTACTGTGCGATGTGAGCGCACGTTAAAGAACCCCCGGTAGTCAAAATTTCCGGAGCCTTTCACTACGGCGTCCCTCATAGGCTAAGTCGGTGTGGGACGCAAACCCCCGTAAACCGTAAACAATACTATTTTATTTGAAGAGGTCAGACTAAAGTAGACATACTCTACAGCTGGGGCCTCTTTCTGTACTGCGATTTGCCTCTATTTAATTGCGCAGTATATTTTGTAGAAGTAAAGCTGAAAACGTCGCTCTCCCCTTACATTACCTTTATCTTCTTGTGCTTGCTCGGAACGGAATCAAAGAATTGCTTCATGGCACCGACGTCGCACACCCTGTCGTCTGAGGCGACTAGGACGAACATCGGCACCTCAATCGTGTTCAGCTTGGCGATGAAGTCCTGGAAGAAACGGGTAAAGAAATCGGTTAATCATCTAGAATAAGTATGCTCACTATTTCCGTCAACACTTCGAGATATTGCTGAAAAAAGGAAGGTCTAAATGCAAAAAAAGAATCTTTTTTTTCCCCAAACAAGTCGTGGCGGATGCGAGTTAATACAAAAATATGCATGAATACATAACATTATTTATTAACTAAAACTTTAGTTACCCAAGTCTAGTGATTATTGCCAATTGCGAGCCACGTACAAGACGATGCCATATCAGTTTATGAACCAAAGAATATGTTACTTTCAAAGGCCGCTGCAGAGCGGGCAAATACGCAGCTCTGACCATGAGCCGCGCAAGAAGTTGTATTCGAAAGCAATGTCAGCTTTTGACGTTTAACAATATCTGCAACTCCAAATGTGGTCTGTACCATGCTTAGTTCTTACTTTAATGCTTAACTGTGCCAAGACATGCACTTCATTTTGATTTGTATGGGTCTCGAAAATAAGGGCCACATGGCTGGCGATGATTATTCTTTGTCTCGCTAAGCGACGAAGCAAAAGGTTGCATCTGCCCTGAAACAACAGAAAAGGCAGAGATAGCAGTGAAATGCTTAACAAAGATATGCGAAATCATGTCTCGAATGACTTCGATTCGAATAAACTAATTAGGGGTCTAATTAGGAAAAAACCCTAAGCAACCTGATAACGCATGATACTAATCGTAGAGAAAGTTGTACCCTGAAATTAAACGGTGAGAACTGGTCGGATAAAAATTTAGCGAACGATTTAATAAATGCTTTGTTGTTCTTTTGACAAACATGGGTAATGACTTGTAATCTTGCTGAACAAACCATATATCCTATTCTATTGAGTGAAGCTGAATAACTGAGGGCTTTCGGAGGTCTAAACTTCATAAGACATAGACGAACTAATGATACGGCCTATGAGATGAATTCGTTTATATCTTACCCTATGTCTTACACAGTAAAATTAATCTGTTGCTAACGCTGCTTTTTATCGCACTCTGAAGTTGCCCTTGGTTCTGTGCATTTCAAGAAAGGTGATTTGAATAAAGAATTACCACCCAATATCTGCACTTACAATATTCTCGAAGACACTGGAAAAAGCTCTCCGCAAGCGTTTCTTTATCAACTTTTAGTCCAAACAGCACATGTTTACCGATTTACAATATATGAGTTTAAAAATCACCTTTGAACAAAATTCTCACTGCTATAGCAGAAAGAATATGTATAAAACAGTTTATACAGAAGAAAATAGTCATAGGCAGGCATATTAACTCCACAAAGGCGTTTGATCTTATAAATTTTTTATTATTTCTCCGAAAACCTGAATGCAATGGTTTCCGCAGGCACGCAGAGTGACTTTTTAAGTCTTGACTAGAATAACGCCATCAAGTCGTTGTCATACATAACTTCACAATACAAACTCTTCCTATGCTCTGTGCTCTCACCATTGCTTTTTATTGTAAATATTAAAGACAACATCTATGTATCTCTCCTTGCAAAGTTTACTATATACGCTGATGTTATGAGCATATTGTTTACTCGCGAAAATGCCACGGATTTAGAGATACTGTAAATTACATGGTGATACATGTAGATAAACGCTCACCATGTAATACTTGCGAAATTAATTAGCACCAAAAAGTTATCTTTCGAGCCATGAATAAACAAGTTACTTTGACAAAATATATATAATTTACACCTTGTCGGGTGTAAATTGTGCCACAATATGAAACCACGGGAACTGTGTTTATTCAGAAAATAGTTTGGATGAGAACATATATCGCATTCTAAGTTATCCCAAATAACCGCGAAATCTACTGTCGTTTGTAATGTATTTTTATTGGCCTTTTTATTTTTATTCTCGCCCTGGCTACTGCAGCATACATGGGGAAGTACAGAACTTGGAAGTCCCTAGAAACGACTTTTAATGCACAAAAAAAAATAGAAATTGTTAAGAAATTACGTGGGGAAATACTTTCACAGCACTAAATTATCGCGTTGACCAAACTACAGCTACCGTCTCTGACGAACATTTTAACAAGAACTTTTGATTGAAACACCTTTTTGTTCAAAATTTTTCAGGCTTGAAGCGGGTAGAACAAAACTACGCAACAAAGAATATGATATATGATAAACATAAAGGTTTCGAACATGCCTGCACACTTAAGAGAACAGTCTTTCGTGACTTTATAGTGAACTGTGGAGACGAAATAAAACTCAATGTGTCACTTTTTGAGCTCTATAACATTATTTTCTTGGTGAAAATAATTTTTTTGCTCCTTTTTTGAGGCAAAAATAAAGCAACCGCTGTTGCAGAATTTCGTTATTACTGTATGTTATTGCGCCGCATTTTGAAACCGAGTTGCCAATTATTTGTATTGTGTAAACTATTGTGTTTATAATTTTATTTGTTCTGGCCTATTATTACGGCTGTATTTCAGTGCATAGATCAACACTAATCAGTGACGTAAACAAGGTGTGGTGGCGCTGCTCTTGCCAGCGGGGGGATTAAATCTGAAGTTGTACCTCGTAAGATTACGTCTAAAAAAAGTTTCCAAAACAGTTTTCTAATGTCGAGTACACCCTGCAATAGGCTGCGAAATTGTGATGCATTTGTGAAATTGTGAGAGGCGATGCATTTTTTAAACACCGCGATACGGGTGCCTTGTAGTCAGTCTCGGGCTAGGGTTCCGAGATGGAGCGTGATCGTAAGAAATACATACAAACATAAAAGTTTATAACGTTATAACGTTTCGAAATATTTTTCTCCCTTCGCAGTATATACCTATGAAGGCAGCGGCCGTTCAATAGCTGCTAGCGAGTGCTTTTGAGACGTGCATCAAAAAGCTCGAAACGTCACTTACAAACTGATATGTTTTTAAAACTTCCAGATAAATGTCTGTTGCGGTGCTGCCAACACCTCCAACGGGCGCAATAACCAGCCATTCAAAAATTTATTTAGACAGTCTATAGACTGCCCATAGACTTCTGTCTTTAAAGTCTATAGACTCTCTATAGACAAACCCTAAAGAATAGTCTACAGAGAATACAAATCCTATAGACAGTCTATAGATAATCTATAGATTTATGGCCAGACACTTTTAATAGGCATTTGTCTATAGAGAGTCTATATACTATGAATAGACAAAAAGGTATATCTGTAGGAAGACAATAGAGTCAATCAGAAGTCTATAGACTGTCTATAGACCATTTTTATAAGGGCACTCTGTGTTTCTCCGAATCATACAAGCTTCTTGTGGAGTCCGACATGTTGGCGCGTGCACTACATTTCTTCGCTGATTCAGTCGCTCAAGCTAGACAGTCTTGAAAGCTCTACATGAAGAACAATTCTCATGCGGTATAATAAGCGAACGAAAGTAAACATCACACCGTAGCAGGCAAATGCTCTGGCAATACCTCGGCTGCATTCGGCATCCGCGAACACCCCCTATTTGAACATGGTGCTCGTCCATAATATATTTATATTGTTGTTTGGTTTTCAGTTGTGATGTTCATAAGGCAATGTAGTCAGCCCTTTGCATGTTTTTTTTTTGTGAGTACATTTTTTTTTTCCTTTTTGGTGGCGTCACTGTGTACGCTGAAGCCAGATAATAGGGGCCGTGGCTTTGTAAAGCTACTGAAAGAAAACCTTTACTTTGGTCTTCCTGCGTCGTCATATATGACGATGCCGGTAGCGTTTAAACTCAACTTTCAGAGCTGCCCCATAGGCACTTTGCCGACGTTCCCACAGGCTCCTTGTGTATCGATGATCTGCCATGTGCGCGCGTTTTTCACGTGGTTTCCTCTGATCGTAGGAGTGTTTTGGTTGCTGCTAAATGAATTTTAAGGCTTTGAGTCACCTGCGTTTGGTCATTTGATGCTACTTCCTTGTATCGATGTAATTAGTTTTTCACCTAAGATGTTCTGCTATTTTTAAAAATATAGGCTTATTGAGTTAGAAGAGCGCTTTTTCGGAAAACCATCATCAGCTTTGCAGTGCACCGGAAAACAGCAAAGACGTACTAAATAATAGGCTGGTTACCTAATGCTGAGTAGTTAACCTTTTAACTATCACTGTTAGATCTCCTTATTTAGTGAGATGCGTGCAGCCCAGCGTAAGTGATATCAATATCAGTAATATCCATATCGTGGTCATTTTTATGTTCTACTGTTTTATTTTTCTTAACAAAAATTTCAACAGCGCGAACTTCAGCAGGCCACTGCTGCCACCAATAAAACAGATAGTTGTAGCTCATATGGGGCGCTGAATAGAATCAATCCATGACTGGAACACCTGGAAAAGAAACGATACAACGCAGTGGCCTTTCATACCACTTCTTCATCAAAATTGAGGCGCATGCCAATGGAAATCAAGGTTGTGTTTGTTCGTGAGTTTTATTTGTTAAATTTATGCGCCGCTCGTGGTGGTATCTTCCCTGTTTCAAATACTTGAAGAAATGGGCGGGATTGGAGCTAAGGGTTTGAGAGGGGGAAAGGCACCGGCGTGATTATACCAAGTGTGAGTCAGGACTTCATTCATATTGAAATGACAAGGAGAATAGCTTTGTTGGCGTCCGGCGCCAGGACGGCGTCAAAAAAGGAGCGCTGTCTCTGTTAAGCGCCGTTGGCGATGCGTCGAGTCGGAAAGTGGTCAAAAACTTAAAGGTGCACTAAAGAGGATTCTAAGCTCGCCGTTTTACCGCAGGAACTCGATCTATACGCTCCGAGAATTCTTATAAACTTCGAATTAATGTCATCTGCAGCCGATTTCCTTATTAAATCGATTTAAACGCACCGGCTGCCGCCTTTTTTTTTAACTCACCTCCGAAAGTAGGAGTCAACGCGTGGAGTGCCTTTCAGCCAGTATCTTTCGCTTTTATTTTGTCTTTTTTTTTGTTCCCGTGACTAAATAGTTAGTCGCAGACAGCATAGCCGCCAATTAACGCCCACGGAAATAAAAATACCCGTGGACTCTTTGCTTTTGCAGATCACTCCGCCGATGGCAGAGCGGCAAGCCGCCACGCAATTGGCTGAGAGGCACTCCACGCGTTGGTTGACTCCTACTACCTTCGGAGGTGAGTTTTAAAAAAAACTGCGGGAACCTGGACGTTTAATTAGATTCAACAGGGAAATCGACCGCGCACGACAGTAATTCGGGGTGTCTAAGAATGCTCAGAGCGTGTAGATCGAGTTCCCTCTGTAGAAAGATGAGCTCAGAATTCTCTTCAGAGCACCTTCAAGGCAGAAGTGGGTAATGGCAGGGAGAAGTAATGTCCGCGTTACGCCTTTACAGGATACGTTCTGTGTCTGCCCCGACATTGGCAATGTTCGGATGCTGCTAGCAAAGCCACCGGAGGCCCACGGTTTAGAAAGGAAAAATGCGAGTTGAGCTCACGTCTTGCGCCCTGTACAAGGAAGCCACCCAACCGAGCGGAATGGTGCCGTGGTAGCGCAGCGGGTCGTTGCGCATGTAGGCGACCACCTGGGGATCTCTCGCGCACAGCGTCAAGTCCAGGGCTGCGACGGGTGCACTGGGCAGCACTCGCCCAAGGATCTTCGTCGCAATCCTCTGGGAATGGACACAGAGCACTCTTTGGAACGTGGGCTGCACCTGGACTAGCTTAATAATAATAATAATTGGTTTTGGGGGGAAAGGAAATGGCGCAGTATATCTGTCTCATATATCGTTAAACACGTGAACCACGCCGTAAGGGAAGGGATAAAGGAGGGAGTGAAACAAGAAAGGAAGAGATAGGTGCCGTAGTGGAGGGCTCCGGAATAACTTTGACCACCTGGGGATCTTTAACGTGCACTGACATCGCACAGCACACGGGCGCCTTAGCGTTTTTCTTCCATAAAAACGCAGCCGCCGCGGTCGGGTTCGAACCCGGGAACTCCGGATCAGTAGTCGAGCGCCCTAACCACTGAGCCACCGCGGCGGGGCAGGGACTAGCTTTCTCGCTTTGTCTTTTGCGGTAAATCAGAATGTTTGTATGACAGCATCGGAAAACTGGAAAAATTGCGAATTCCTACTTATTTATTTTTCACAGACGTAGCCAGCTCGTACGACTGCGGCGTGATGTCACACGTGTCGGGTTTTTACGTTACATATGCAACGTACAGAACTGTTTTGGACAGTGTTTGTGAACTAATTCTTGATTATTTTGCGCACCTTTTTCACAAAGCCTTCAAGCTACATGGATGACCCTTTAATGCAGCACTGGCAGCACCAATGACGCTCTAATACTCTCTTAAATAGCTATGAAAATTGATTTTTCCTTTCCGGCCATTTAGGTATCCAGGGGTGCCATGAGTGTTTCAGCGTTCGTCTCAAAGCCGCCTGAAGCTTTTAGTGCGAAAGCGCTAATTTACGAGGTCAGACCGGTTCAGCAGTTTCTGCGAAGCCTGTAAATCGTCTACTTCATCAACTAATACTGCTAATTAATATTCGCGCTTTGAGCTATGTGGCGGTAGTGACAGTGCATGCGTTGGCGCTGCATGCGTTGGCGTCGACAACGCTGTGGTAGAAACACGGCACTAGAGCAAAACGCGTTGGCGTTGACAAGATTGCTGCAGAAACGCCGCGCTGGAGCATCGGCTGCCGGCGTACATTGGGTAAATTGGCATTGGTGGTGAAAAAGTTGAAGACGCGCAAAAATGGCTGCCTGTGTCAGTGGACACCTGAATCGCGCTACTCATCTTGCATTGCAGATGGAGTTGTAAAAAAAAAACACTGCATAAGGGGAGCTTGATGAACATACGCTAAATCTAATCACACTAAATTAACCATATGTAACCACGCTAACCGCGCCAAATCATTCGTATTTTTTTTTTTTGACCAGAGGTGGTGCGGGCAAGGCGTTTTTCTTGTTGGCCGTCCTAAAGAATACTTTATAGTTTTTTTTTTTTACGTCGCGTTTTCAGTTGTCAAAATACCGTTTAGCGTGCACAGTCGTCAGTCATGTAAACTTAAGTGTTCGCATGTACTACCTTTCAAATATTCTTTTTTATTCTTAGTAAATCTACAAATCGACCGCACTCACCTGTCAGGTCACATAGAACTAAAGACACTTATTTTGATAAGAATTTGTACCGATTTGATAGCTACGTTCAATATAGCGACACCTTCCGCCCCTCCTATGTAAAAATCTTCTTTGATTGCCAGCGCCAAAAACAACCCCAGGTGAACAGCAGCTACTTTAGTGACCTGCATGTTTTCACTCAGGCTTTTAATGCAATATCTTTTAGGTTGTCGTCTTCTAAAAACCAGCGGATATCTTCATAACAAAATTCTCTCATTAATCGAAAGAATAGTTACATCATCAGCACCAACTAATTTTAAAATATGAGGTATACAATTTTCGAGCACTTCCCATTGAATTATCGCATGGTATTATACAAACCTGACCACCTCTTCCACCTTAATTCACTAATTAATCCCGTTTAATCTATCTTAATCTACCCACTAATCCGCATTATTTCGACAACTAATCTTCACGAATCCTCCTTAATCCGTCTTCAGGGTTGGACCTGCTTCCGAAATATGGGGGGTCCTTATAGAATAAACGGGGTGGGGTAACTTCAAATTATTCTCGCATTTTCTTTAAGAAAGCGGTTAAGAGGGCCCCAAGTTTTTTTTTTCGCTCATCAGTGAACCCACCTTGTACCAGGGTGTCAGGGCTTTGTGAGGTGCTATTAGCGGCGACGTCATGACAATCCCAGCGAAGTCAACGGGCCTCCTTTGGACAGCCATTGCGACCAGCAACCCGCCCTGGACACAACATTCATAATCCAAGACACTTTCTTTCAGCACAACTGTGCTGTCGTTATTTATAAATTAAAGCCGAGCTGAAATCTGCAAATAACGCACTCGATGATTACAGCACTTAGCGCAATTTTCAGCTCAGCTGTTTAAGTATTTTGATTTCGCGATATACAGGGTGTGTCGCCTAAGGCCTTGCATAATTCTTCTAAAATAAGCTTTTTTTTGTGCAAGGTGAGCTCTTTTTTCGGCATAATATTGTGAGCGGTGTTATACATCAGTATAGAGCTACGACGCACTAACTAGCAGGCCGGCTAACTAATATTAAATAGTTCACTTTTTAACTCTTACTCTTAGGCTCCTTAATTATTGAGAGACCTGTAGCACACCGTAAGTAATATCTACATCAATTTTTATAGTTTAGAAAACGCGGTTTCCCTCAGCACTGTGCAGGTACTCGTCAGCAGGATCAGTAGGTACTCGTCACTTCCAGGGCAGAGAACAGACACGTTTTAAAAAGCACCGCCATAGATCCCTCTAGTTCCGAGGGAATAAATATCCTGCTTCCAAATTTATTACGCGTTAAAAGTGCACCTGTGTCCTTTTCTACACTAAAGCAGCGAATATAGTTTGTAGGCAAGCAGGAGCGCTAGGCCTCATTCCATCGACGTCATATGTCATCCCCAAAATAGTGGAACTTTCACTGCGCCTTGCGGATTTGCAAGCAAACAAGTACGTTGCCATGGACACGATCATTCTCAATGACAAGCTGCGAAACTCTGACTGACCAGGGAGTGACCAAAGAGGTAGACGGGCTTGCGCCAGAACTTCTTCCTTGTCGAGTCAGCGTGCTCCAAGATGCCATCCACGTACTTATCGAAGGACTTGACGGCAGCTCGGGTACCATCGCTCTTTCCGTGGCCCACTGCGGATTTCACTGTGTTCTGTTACTCGGTGTGCCACAAGTCACATTGATAAGAGTTCACTGACTCGGAACCGTTGGTCAAAAAATTCCTGCTCTTGCCTTGATGCGAACAACTCACAAGGCATTAGGGCAGTGCGAAAACAGGACAGTTGAGAAGTTTTTAATATAAAGCAATAACTCCTCTTTACACAAGGTTAACAGCCCGAATCCAGACTGCTAATTCGCTAGCCAGTTGTTGCTGTCGCGACGATAGTGTCCCAGCAATAGCCTTGAAGGAAGGCCGACCAGCATCGAAAAGCATTTGTTATAAACGTAACAGAAGAATGATTAAAACTGATGCCCCCACTCTCCCGCCTCAGTTCATACAGTTCGGCGCGTGCCACCAAAAAAAAATGAAACCTGGTTGGGCAGCCCCACAGCCCTGACTACGTCACGCGCTGACACTGGGTTTATTTACTGCCGGTGTCCACACCCGCCTTCATACGAGTCTGCGCAATCACTTGTGGGCATTTTACCGCTTTCATTGCGAGCGCTTCATGGACCCGGAGATCGGGGTAGGACTTATGCAAACCACCGTGGTGGGTTTCGAACCATGCAAGTGTATGCTCTGAGTAGAAGCCTGATGATGAATGCCGGCTGTGGCAGCAACGATTCGCCAGAGGGCTCACGGGAACTCGCTCGTAGCACGATCCGACTAGAGGTGGCGGCGCGCGCATCGCTCCCGCTTAGAGCACCCTTGTTTCCAGTGGAGACTGCAGACGACTGTTCAAGCTACCAGAAGTGTGACACGACGTCATTCATGCAGCGAATGGCAGCTCCTGGTTGCCTGTCGCTAACCATAACGTCAGCAGTACTCGTATCATTAAATGATTGCAGGAGTATTTCCAAAAGCTTTCACTTTACACGCGCTGGACAATTAGCGCGTGGTTTTTGAAAAACTAGTTTTTAATAATTTGGTAGTATATAGCCGGCTCCGTTCCGAACTCATAGTTCATATGAATCCTCAACGCCATTCATATTGTCACAGGCCAGACGGAGAACAGTCGTAGACGTAGAGGGGGACCGCAGAACGGCCGAGGTTTTTAAATCGCCCAGAACAGAGCCAGCTCGAGCGCGCCTCACGCGAACGCGACCACTTCGTCCTCGTCACGGCTTAGCGCGCAGGTAGCTCGAGCCACGTCCGTGGCATTAGTCCCCCGAAAAAGAAGAGCATCGTCCCGATGCGAGGGTATGTACAAAGCAGAAAACGAACAGGAAAAGCAGGAAGACAATGTTTAAAAAAGAAACGAACAAAAAGAAACAAATTAAAACGCAGAACCCGAACACAGTTTAAAGTGGAGCGTCATCGCTCTCACGCGAGAAGTATGGCTTAAGTCGCATTACATGCACAATGTCAGTCCGTGGTTGCCGACGACCGGTAGCCACAGTTCCACGTGGAACAACCTCATGATCCACGTTTCCAACACGACGGAGCACCTCATAAGGTCCGAAATATCGGTGCAGCAGTTTTTCGGACAATCCCTTTTGGCGGATAGGGGTCCACACCCACACACGGTCACCGATGTTGTAGGTAACCTCCCTGTGGCGCCGGTTGTAACGTCTGGAGTCCGTGTCTTGTTGAGCTGTGATGTGCAAACGAGCAAGCTGGCGAGCTTGCTCGGCTTGTTCGACAAAGGAGCCCACATCTGGTGTCAAGTCATCATCCACGCACGGGAGCATGGCGTCCAGCATCATCCGCACTTCTCTGCCGTAGACTAGACGGAATGGTGTAAAGCGGGTTGTTTCTTGAGTCGCAGTGTTGTACGCGAATGTGATGTAGGGGAGTATTTGGTCCCAGGTTCTGTGCTCCACATCCACGTACATGGAAATCATGTCGGCCAGTGTTTTATTCAGGCGTTCTGTGAGCCCATTTGTTTGGGGATGGTATGCTGTCGTTGTTCGATGGCTGGTGTGACTCAGCTCAAAGATGTCGTGGACAAGCTGAGCTGTAAATGCCTTCCCTCGGTCTGTGATGACGACGGACGGAGCGCCGTGTCGAAGCACTATTGCACGCATAAAGAAGTGCGCAACTTCGAACGCTGTGCCTTGAGGGAGAGCCTGCGTTTCGGCGTAACGCGTCAGGTAATCGGTTGCAACAGCTATCCATCTGTTTCCTCCCGACGACAAGGGAAATGGTCCGAGGAGGTCCATGCCGACTTGTTCAAAGGGTATGTTAGGAGGCATGATAGGTTGCAACATGCCAGGTGGTTTCAGAGGCGGCGTCTTCCTACGCACTCACGGCAGGTCCGAATATATCGCTTCACACATGAGGCAAGGTTGGGCCAATAGTAGTTCTGCCGCACTCTGGCAAGTGTGCGCGTGAATCCAAGGTGCCCAGAGGTCGGCTCGTCGTGGCAGGCGAGGAGGATCTCGTGGCGGAGGGCGGCTGGTATAACCAGAAGGTAACTCTTACCACTGGAGGCGGAGTTTTTCTTATACAACACTCCGCCTCGAAGACATAGGGATGGCAGCCTACGAGCCAGGTGGGAGGGTATCGAGGGATGGTGACCTTCTAGATGCTCCATGAGCAGCTTCAACTCGTCGTCCGCACGTCGTCCGTCACGGCTTAGCGCGTGACGAGGACGAAGTGGTCGCGTTCGCGTGAGGCGCGCTCGAGCTGGCTCTGTTCTGGGCGATTTAAAAACCTCGGCCGTTCTGCGGTCCCCCTCTACGTCTACGACTGTTCTCCGTCTGGCCTGTGACAATATTAACAGATTTAAATGCAAGCTTCAAAATCCTTGGATGCTCCTTTTAATGCTGCATTCGGAATCCTTGAGCTAAGCTGTGTGCACTGTGAAGGTCACTTCGCCGCCCCCGCATCTTTTCGCAGTTGTCATTAACCGCCGCGTTATATGCAATGCTGGAGAATGGACTCCACAATGATCTACAATTAACACTTTCTTGCGCGTGTCACGACTGCTCTACCCAAGAAAAGGCCCCAATTTTACCTTTCATATTTCCACGTCACTCTTTACCAACCGCGGCTGGGATTTCCCTTCTTTTATATCAACGTTGTAATCATAAGCGAGCATCGGTTATGAGCCTGTATTATTGGATGTCCCGCAAACAACTACGATCACGACGAACCATGCGCCACTTCCTGCATCTCTGCACAAATGATTAATCATGTATTTGCACAGTACAAGTGCCTAGATGTCGACTCAGTCAACGAATGACAGTTTCACGAATTAACCAGGAATTGGCTGCGCCAATCAGATTTCCTGTGGGTAGCGAATGAAGTTAAATTACACGTGTCGGAGCAGTGCAGCAGTTTAGAAAGTTGAAGACCGCTGTTGAAAATTTAGCTCAGGTAGAGTTTTAAGCGGTTCTTTTTGCCGAGATTTCGGAACAAAAGTCAGTCACAAAAACAAAAAACAACTTCCAATTTGCGCGCCTGGATCACAGCGCTTTCATGCCTGTATATAACGGACAAATTCAGCGGGTTGGTTCAGAGCGAGGGAGTAAGGATAAATGCTCTGCTCTTCTAGTCACCTTACCCAAGTCGTGGGTGAAGACATAGCAGCCTTCGGCGACAAAGACGGTGGCCAGGTTGTCGTAGTTGGGAACGTGGCAGTGCTCCAGGTAGCCGTGGCACATGAACACCAGTGCCTTCCAAGCCCTGCACGCGTGAAACGCTTTCATATAATGCGCAACTTCCGCCTCTCAATGATCACGATGCTCACGTGGCGGCCGTGTATTTTTCATCAAAAGTGGAACATAGTCTGCAGTCTTTCAGAGGCCGTCCACAGTAACACCCACTTACTCGAGCGCTGCACCAGTCGCGGTTTTCCTGGGCCTGCGGACCTCTTAACCGATCGCGCCACTTTAAGATACTTGCTATTAACTGTGTTATAGAAAGGCGGCATCTAGGACTGTGGTGCTCACTTGAACTGTTCCAACTCGGCGTTGAGTGGCTGCTCATGGCATGAAGGAGAAAAACACCACTGAGTCTAAAACATGGTAATCTCAAGTCATTCTTCAGCCAGACTGCCATTGAGTGGAACAACTTGCCAATGAAAATTGTTCTATATGACACCCCTGACCACTTCTAGGCGTGAATCAAAGAATTACTTAATACATATGTGAGCCCAACCCTCATGAAATTCCCTCTTGCGGGCCCTTGAGGTAGAAATAAGTAAATGCAAACCTGTGCGCCAAGTGATGTGCACAAAACAGCGGCACATCGTATAGTCGTAGCTTCCCGATGCATCTACACTGTTTCATAATACGTTCGGCCCAAGGCGGCGGCTGTCAGTGTCGTACGAGATGACGGCTAGCGCCAGTTGGCCTTCCGGTGGCATTAGAGGCGACCAAACGTGAATCTACAGCTCTGCTGCATTAACCCAAGCTCGCTCTGTGCTGTAGCGCCCAAAGCGTTTCTGATAAAACGGCCAGAGGAAATGATAGAAGAGACTTGAGGAAAATCTTCACAGCAAAGCCTACTTAATGCTGGACCACATTGGCACCCACAGTAGTTAACCACACACCTTGTTTTCCTTGAATCCTGCACATAGCAATCTCCTCGTGGATACTAAGAAAATATATGCTTAAGTGTCGGCACGCCCCCAGACAAAATGTTAAGCTCGATAGATAGTCCGTTAAAGGTGTTCTGTATTACAATGGGTTCCATGGGCATTAGTGAAGCACACGGAAACTGTTCTTCCGCACTGGTCAACACTCTTATAAACTCCAAGCGTCACCTACATACGACGTCTTCTGTGTCCACAATGGAGGTTGTGCGCTTTGGTTACCATTGGTGAGGACTACATACACTGCGGTTATTACAGAAGACACTTCTGGTTTGAAACGGTTTATTTGGATCGCAAAGGAAAAAAAATGTACGGAAACGGAATCGGCGAGCAACATAGCCTCGAGTTCACACGGACGCGGTTCTATCAGTACACGCCGATTGAGAGGCCGTGACGTCATGAAGTAGCTGGTGTGACACCAAATACAAAGCTGTTCATTCAATGGTAGCTTTTTCTTAATTTCTTTCTCCACCTTCCAGTGTGTAAAATCAAAATTACCAACTCTCGGGCCTCATGAGTTAGTTTCCAAGTAGGATTAAACCAGCGATGCATTACTGATGCAAGGTTCGAGACAGGCGCATTATTGTGATTTCTTTATCCGTCGAATTACCTCCTGTGTTTCCATGGTTCACATGTATCTGCACCTGACGAATTGGCTATAACTGCCAGAGCTCCAGGTACTTGGACACGGTAAAGAAAAAATAACGTTAGAGTGCCTTTAATGGAAAGGTAGGATTTTCACATTTGATTTACAAAAATGAACGCGAAATTGTAACCTGTGCACCCTAAAGATGCGCCCACGAGGGGGGGGGGGGGGGGTAAAGATTCCTTCCAGGGAACGTTGGCGTAGCATAATTAATGTTCTTTTTTTGGCGCATTCTCTTTTCATGTCTTCAATACGCTGCGCCAAACAGTGCAACACTTAAAAACCCTGATATCCTAGTATGTAAAGCTGACACGAGACAGAGGTATGCAACTTTGTTAGAACGTTTGTCTTTCTGTTTTGTACCACACGATTTAATTCTCAGAAACCGTGGTTAATCTCCGGACGGTGTTGTAAACTGACAGAGTACAAGCTCTCGTGCTACTCGCGCTAGAAGCTACGAGGCGTTCTGTAAAGCGTATGCTCACCTATAACGTTGGAAATTCATGACGTTTATCTATCCTTCATGACTGTGGTACTTTTAGCTCTGTTCAAATCCAAGCACCGGTATGAGTCAATACTTTTCTGTTTAAATGTGCCGGTACTAACATTCCTGTGCTATAGTGTGCACATGAACTTACGATCCGTAAACCGCGCTCCTACTGCGGAAAAATTGGCCAAGTTTGTTCCCCTTTCTACAGGGCTGAATATATTATAATAGAAGTTGTCCAGACTCATTTCCATCAGTGCAGCCACTTCCAGATTGTCGATGGAAGCAAGGCTGTAGGTCGCACATCCCAATGAGGTTTACCCATCGCGGTCAGGCAGAGGGGGGGGGGGGGGGGGGGGGGGGCACACCTGTAGCTCGGACTGCAAAACCATACGTGGCACATAACTAAGACTATTACAGGTAGATAGGTAGATTCTTTTGAATCCGCCAGCCCGTTCACACCTTCTGGCAAGTCTAGTCTCGTTGAGAGTCCTCGGGACACAGTGCCTTTTTTTAGGACTATAGTGGAGCACTCGCAGCATCACTAAAGAGCAACTCACCTTTAACAGCTGGCAGAAGAGTTCTTCCAGTGTTACAGACGTTGACGGGTGCTTAAATGGCCTACAACATGGTTAGAACGGAGTGTCTAGCGTTCCTTCCAGTGGTGGTGGTGGTTATGTTGGGTTGGGTTGGGTTGGCTTAGGTTAGGTTAGGTTAGGTCAGGTTGGGTTGGGATGGGATGGGATAGGTTGGGTTGGGTTAGGTAAGGTAAGGTTGGGTTAGATTGAGTTGGGTTGGGTTAGGTTGGGTTGTTTAAGCTGGGTTACGGTAGGTTAGGTTGGGTTGGGTTGGTGTAGGTTGGGTTAGGTTACGTTGGCTTGGGTTAGGTTAGGTTGGTTTGGGATGGGTTAGATTAGGTTGGGTTGGGTTAGGTTAGGTTCCGTCTGGACGGA
>JARKHS020031526.1:340000-346965 GCA_030143305.2 Amblyomma americanum | reverse complement strand
GGAGCACTTATATAGACACACAGATACACGTTATAATGACCACAATAATTGTAGAGCACAACTTTCAAGTATAAACGTTCATTCCATTCTTATTACTCAGAAAACGCGTCTAAAAAATCGCAGAAAAGGACAGTGCAAGAGAAGACAAATAAAACATAACTATAGAAACTGAATGCGTGCCTAGAAAAAAAAACAAAAAAAAAATATCAGAACAGACCAATGTGGAAGACTGGGCGAGTTGGTGGGTAGTAATTCTAGAAAAAAACAGCGCACACAGGACAGGGACCAAGGGAAGAACCGACGACACGAGCGCTGACTTACAACTGATTTTATTAAGCGGAAAGTGAACACTATATTTAGGAAGGAAGTAGCAGGTACAATCAGAGGCAGTCAACGTCAAAGAGGTATAAATGGCCGATAAAATCGATAAAACCGTAAGGGGTGAAGATAAAACAAGATAAAACTCAACAGATGACAAGCCATGGTGTAAAGAACGCTAAGACACGTGAGTAACACGTACAATGCCATGAATAACAAAAAACCGAATACAATCAACAGGTGGAAGGCATCTGAAGGTGTGAACAAAAGCAGTGTGAACAAAATTTAACAACTGACATGCGCTTGAAACGGATAACCAGGCACATAACTCACACATTCATCCGTTTTCTTTTTTCTTTTCTTGAGAGGTACGCCACTTCTTTTTCTGATAAAACTACAGATGGCGCGCTGACGCAGTTGTATTTATTGGATTTTATGTTGAAGGCTTCCCTACTTATTTGATCCGAGTGGCTTCCTATGATTTTACAGTTTTCAAATTCAGGATGACAAGCACTGCAAATGTCTGTACAAGGCTTTCTCGAGTTACTTTCAAGGTACCTGTCCTCAACCTACTGTGCGTGGAACGAGCACATTTACCTGCAAAAATCTGGAATACCCATAGGATCATGTTTAGCACCCATACTCAGTGACATTTTTCTGGCGTCTACAGACAGGACCTTGGCTTCCATCCTTCCCAGCTCATCTGTTATAAGGACGTTTCGGTATGTCGATGATTATCTCGTGGTCATAAATAGCCACAAGCAGGCGTTCCACTCAGACCTTCAGAATATTTTGCATACTTTCACTTCGACCATGTTCCCTCTAATCGTAACTCACGAGGTGCCAGTAGACAGCACTATCAGATTTCTTGACATCAAGCTGGAATTCCAGGTCCATCACATTAGTTGGAACTATGAACCACGTAATAAGAAACCGGTGATTCATTACCATTCAGCACATTCGAAATTAGTGAAGAGAGCAATCGCGAGTCTTTGCATGTCTAACGCGATCAAGAGATCATGTCCTCACAGCATGCTTTCCAGCTTTGACACACAACGCAAATAGGTTATTAGGGGCAGGCTATCCCAATCACCTGTTCATCTCCGTCGCCCAGAAGCTTCAAAAGCGGATGAAAGGAAAAGAAAGGATAAATGAAGGAGGTAGAGACAAAGAAAAAAAGAAACAAAAAGTCGCAGTGATCCCTTATCTCCACGCTCTGTCCCATAATCTGAAAGAAGTCATGAATAAAGCAAAGGTGAAGGTGGTGTTTTCAGCTCCGGAAAAGCTTGCAAATATCTGCAACCGCGTTAAACCTCCTTCCAAGACAGCAAGAACATGCAGCAAAAAAACATCGTAAACAATTCGTACCGTGTCAGAAGGAAGTAATTTATTCAATACCTTTAACTTGCGGAGACAAATATATTGGTCAGATGGGCAGATGTAGTAATGACCGATTGCGGGAACATAATAAAGATGTGGAAAAGGGGGTAAAAGGACATATAGCAGCCCACATAGGAATTTGCAGTGCTTGTCATCCTGAATTTGAAAACTGCAAAATCATAGGAAGCCACTCGGATCAAATAACTAGGGAAGCCTTCAACATAAAATCCAATAAATACAACTGCGTCAGTGCGCCATCTGTAGTTTTATCAGAAAAAGAAGTGGCGTACCTCTCAAGAAAAGAAAAAAAGAAAACGGATGAATGTGTGAGTTACGTGCCTGGTTATCCGTTTCAAGCGCATGTCAGTTGTTAAATTTTGTTCACACTGCTTAAATCCTTGTCACCTTCACATGCCTTCCACCTGTTGATTGTATTCGGTTTTTTGTTATTCAAGGCACTGTACGTGTTATTCACGTGTCTTAGCGTTTTTATGGTTCTTTACACCATGGCTTGTCATCTGTTGAGTTTTATCTTGTTTTAACTTCAGCCCTTACGGTTTTATCGATTTTATCGGCCATTTACACCGCTTTGACATTGACTGCCTCTGAGTGTATCTGCTACTTCCTTCCTATATATAGTGTTCACTTTCCGCTTAATAAAATCAGTTGTAAGTCAGCGCTCGTGTCGTCGGTTCTTCCCTTGGTCCCTGTCCTGTGTGCGCTGTTTTTTCTAGAATCAGAACAGAGCATTGCAAGAGCCGACACAGATGCAACATATGTGTAGAAACTAACTGTGTACCTACCAAGAAAATTAAAACAAATGTGCTAAAGATATAAGCAGGAAAAATAAAATAAAAAACTATAGTGCATTTCCCAGGAAGTGACTTTTCGCTCGCTTACGAAAAGCAGACAGGGAAAGATGAATTAAATCGGGATGGGTTCCAGTTCAAATGCTGCGTAGCAGAGTTGGTTCTGTTTCTTGGTTTCTGTATATTTGTGCGTCTAAACCCATATCGTTCGCGAATTTTGAAAAAAACAACAACAAAAAAACATTGTTGTCGATTGGCTACGTGTTCCAGGAATGCCGCCCGACACTGTCGCTGGCAGTGTAACGTTTGTATAGGTAGTACTCGCTGAAGTAGGAATATGTGGAGTCATATCTTGAAAAATTTTCAACAAAGCGAATAGATAGATCTCTTTTGCAATAAAAAGGGCATTTCAAGATTACATTTCCCAGTGACTCCCCAGATAAGCGAACAATAGCGAAACCTGGAATGAACTGCACTGAAATAAAGCTGGCGCCAAAATGTCCGTTGGTCAGCGACATCAAACTTTCCAAATGTTGAAAAGTGTTTGTTCGTTACATTGGCGAGAGCTTCGCCTCTTAGTACCCCCCGCCCCTGTTTAGATATCATCAACCGGGATTTCTGTTTGCGGTATTTTGTAGAGTTTCCTCTACAGTACGCCAGGTCTTTTGCGGATCGCAGTGAATTCGTTAGAACCTTCCACTGCAGTGATGAATTCGAGATTTATATATGTCCGAACCTAATTTATTCCTATCTTATTTATGCTGTTCTAGAATTGACAGCTCTCTCGTTTATTTTTTTTTTTAAATATGCCAAACAGGTGATTTCGGCCTCTTATGCGATTTACTAAAGCAGAAGTTTTTCGCAAGTTGTTGGCGCTTTTCTGCCCTTGGTTAACATTGCTACAGTAAAAGCGCAGCTCTATTATTTTTTGCCACTATTGTGTACTACATTAGGGTCAATTTCGCAAAGACAGTACACATTGGAGACCATGTGTTCATTTTTTTTTCCTGTGTTACAGGCTGAATCGAGGTGTAGTGATTTGTGCACGCCATCTTGGAATAAAGCAAGAGGTGGTCACTAAAATCACTTAGCAAGACACCTGGGTCCTGTTCGTCGCAATTAGTCAAGCATAAATCAATTAGGGTCTCACCCGACCCCAAGTAGCACGTGTAGGCGCATTAACAATGTTAGAGAAAACATGTAAAGAAATGATGTCGAGAAAGTCACTTGTTGCCGCTGATTGTTCCAGCACATGTTATGGTAAAATCGGCCATAATTACAATTGGTTTCTTATCGGTATGCTATCAAGAAAAGAACAAAATTCTTGCAAAGGGGGCCGATAACCAACACCGAACACAGAACCGCTTCTATTGATAAAAATCGCAGACTTGAAAAACTGTACTTCTATGAAAGATTATTTTTAACCTACAGTGCAACTCCACCGCCTTTATTATTTTTCCTAGACATTGTTCCGCACCTGTATCCTTCGAAGCGGACGATGTCCGCAGTTTGTGCATACCATGTTTCACTGAATGGCAATATGTCAAAACTGTGGTTTGAAGAAGATAAAGAAAAAAGAAATGTTGACCTCCTCATCCTTATTCTTTAGGCTACGCACGTTTGCGGAATAAAAGAAAACTGTGGACCGGGCTTGTGCGGCCGGCCCGTTTTAGAACATCGAAAGAACTAGAATCTCGGTAAACACGGTCTCGCGTTACGAATGGCATTCCTCGCACACCAAGCAGTGCAGTCATCCCCATTTTACTCAGGTCATTTTCATCTCGGATGCGAATGGCTCGCGTTCTGGCCTGCAGCCTTTCGCACAAGGACATGCCCGTTTTCCCGCCACGCGAACGCATAGCCCTTTCCTGTACCGTTTTCACGTGCCAGGAAATCAGACCGGCGCACACGTCTTTCTGCTTGGAAATAACTCGGATCTTCTAGGTGCTGTCTGCGAAGGAAAGGCGCGTTATAAATCAAGGGTTTTACGGAAAGCGGAAGGCATCCGACAGAACGGACGAGACTAGGCACCTGAGACGGCCGCGAAAAATTCCGAAACGGTACCGGGGCGATCACTTATCGCTTGCCCTATCTTCCGATAGGGCAAAAGGAAAGAGACGTATGTGGCACCAAACCGTTCGCCGCTCCGAGGCCCATCCGCGGATGTTAAATTCGTAAGCCTCCGAAACAGGGTGCGGCCGTAAAAAATTCCCGAACTCGACAGTGTGCTCCATTTTCAATGTCCGAACAAACCTACCGCGTCTGCCGGGGAGAATGGCGGAAAAAATTCAAAGTCCGAACAAACCTACCGCGTCTGCCGGGGAGAATAGCGGAAAAATTCAAAGTCCGAACAAACCTACCGCGTCTGCCGGGGAGAATGGCGGAAAAAATTCAAAGTCCGAACAAACCTACCGCGTCTGCCAGGGCGAACGCACCCCAAGTCCGCCAAACTGACTCTGGGGAAACGGCCAATTTTGCGGCGCTTAAGCTGCGGGGCGCGGCGGAAAATTAGCGACGCTTAAGCTCCCGAGGGCGAAAAATTCGCGACGCTTAAGCTCCGGAGGGCGCGCCACTAAGGACGCTGTGCTCTGGTGTCGGATTCGAGTGGAGATTGAAAAAAAAAAATTCTCCGGGCCGCGGCCGCCGCGGCCAATTCTGAAAACCACGTCTGCCGGGGCGGCGCGCGCCAAAAACCGCGTCAGCCAGGGGGGAAAAAAAATTTAAAAAAATAATTCCCCCTGTCCGAGGTTTGGCGGCGAGCGGAAAAGTTTAAACTCCGCCCGCCGCAACGAGGCGCTGTCCCGACGCCCAACCTACCGCGGTAGGGAGCGCCGGCGCGCCTCGGAAAACACCAACTTTGGAGAGCATTTTTTCCTCTCCGCGCACTCTGAACGGGGAGGAGAAAAAAAAATTGAAAAAAATTTGTCATCGGAGAGCGGTCCGTTCGCTCTCTGCGCTTTACATTTCCACAAGTGGAAAGTTTGAAAAATTTTGCGCTTCTTCACGGAGAGCGCCCAACTCGCTCTCAGCGCTTCGCCCCCAGAGAGCGGTCCGCTGGCTCGTCAAGAACCGCTGGCGCAGGGGCAACCCCTCCTCATTCTCGGTGACTTTAATGCGCATCACCGCGCTTGGGGCTACCACTATGACTCCGCTAAAGGTCGACGCCTTTGGAATGACTGGCATATGAACCAGCTGACTCTTATCACGGACGTGTCCTACCCCACTAGACACGGTACAGGCCTACATCGTGATACAACGCCGGATCTGGCCTTTACGACCTCCGGAGTTAAAGCGACTTGGTGTCACACTCACGAAAACTTTGGGAGTGATCACTTCATACTCGAAATCGTAATACACGAGCCCACCAGGCAATGTACGCGGCCAGCTCAGGTGATTGACTGGGACTCCTTCCGGAAGCACAGGAACCAGCAGGACATACCTCCCGCTATAACTGATATCAAGGCGTGGACAACCGAAATTGTCAAACAAGTGGCCGACGCCACTCACACCGTCGAGTTAGAGGACAGTATCCCACACTGCGACCGCTACTACGCCCATCTGTGGGAGCGCAAGAAGTCGCTCGAAGCTCTACTTGCCACTCGGAAATGGGACCGCAATATCCGACGTAGACTGGCGCGCGCACATACGAATATCGAGAAATATGCAATAGAACTCACTCGACAGAGCTGGCACAACATATGTGACCAGATGAACAACACTCCAAACGCTCGTAAGACGTGGAACCTCCTTCGACATTTACTCGACCCAGAAGGAGGCAAGCTCCAAACACGCCAACAGCTCGAGCGAATCTTCCACCAGTATCCTGGCACGTCTGACGAGCTTAAACAAGAGCTTATAAATACTTACATCCGCCCTGAACCAACAACCAACCTCCCTTTCTATCAGGGCGCGGAAAATCTCTGTCTAGACGCTCCGATCACTTTAGCGGAGGTCCGAGCAGAACTCAATCGCCTCAAGACGACTTCGGCGGCCGGTCCTGACCGCATTTCAAATAAAATGCTTAGGAATCTAGACGACGCATCCATTCATGCTCTTACCGACTATTTTCAAGAATGTTGGGCCAGCGGTACCATCCCTCAAGAGTGGAAATGCGCCAATCTAGTCCTCATCCCCAAGCCAGGCAAACCACCAACCTTGGCCAACCTCCGTCCCATCTCTCTCACGTCCTGCGTTGGGAAGCTGATGGAACACGTTATCCAGACCAGACTCTCACGATACCTTGAAGACAACCATCTTCTACCAGACACTATGTTCGGCTTCCGCCCTCATTTAGCAGCCCCGGACATTATGCTTCTTCTCCATCATCAGGTAGTCATGAGACGTACACTAGACACAAAAGTCATCGTCGGCCTCGATGTTGCCAAGGCATTCGACAACGTCCTCCATGAAGCGATTCTTCAACAACTTCAAGCTCTCGGTGTCGGACATCGCATGTAT